>JBAKBP010000592.1:97500-209144 GCA_037953745.1 Lithodes maja
TATATATATATATATATATTTTTTTTTTTTTTTTTTTTTTTACAGCAAGCTATTTTTGTGAATTTTTCGATAGAAAAGTGTCTCCAGCGAAGCCGGATTTCTCCATACAATGATGGCTCGCTATCGCTCGCCAGGAAGAATATCGACACCTGGATGGGGATGAACGTCTTAAAACAGTTTGTTGAATGGGGCCGAATGGATACAAGCCAGGGAAAGAGAGAAAAGGAGAGAAAGATAAATAAATCCGGTGACCCCCCTTAAGGGGAGTTATTGTTTTGTGTGAACCCCTTCTCCTTCACGTTTAAACCCATTACTTTTTACAAATTTTAAGACTTTCGCCCATTTCTTTGTCAATATTTAGACCATTGGTGCCATTTAGGTGTCGATCTTTGTCTGCCGAGTGTTACGACCGGTCACTCGGGTACACTAGGGCTCTTACACAGGACTCGAGTATGGCTCGCTGCCACAACGGAAACACACGATCCCAACCCCAGAGTACTGCCAGCCGAACAAAAAACGCCACTACCCTCCAGAGTTCTATCTGCTATAACGGGGTATACAAGAACTCGGTACTAGCGTTTCACACAACAGACTAATAACAAGACGGGAGTTATCTAGTCTGGTCAACAATCAAACAAAGAAGAAAGTACTACAACACTAAAGAATAGTGTTGGCCGAAGCCGAAGTAATCCACCCTTGAACTAAGAACTTAAGAAGTCCTCCACCCTCTACTTCGGATCGGCACTATTACGTTACGTTAAACAATAGTCCTCGAGCATCAAGCAAGGAATCTTCTGATAAGTTAGATGCTTCTCGAATACTCATAAGAAGTAAGTATCGGATTTTGAACAGCAATTTAATGAATAACTCACTGGTAATTAAAGGCTTTAAATTGACATAAGAAGAATTATAAGAATAAGCAATAGGATATGGCAAACATTAAGAAGAAGTACTCCGACAATGCACTGGCAATAGCCTACTAAGATTGTGCTCGTGGGCCACTAATCTCTGAAGTAGCTAAGCGTGCCACACATGAAATCAATAGTGCTTAAACAATAATATACATAAGGAGAAGCTTCAATACTATGCTGTATCTGCTGGTCGAGCAAAGTCTAGCTGGGATATCTAAGGTTAAGAGACAATGGCTGAGCAAGCGGCTCGTAGCCTAGCGAGGTCCTTAAGACTGTGCGGCCAAATTACGGTAATTGACGGGATGCTCTCTTGAGAGATCCAGATCACTAGTATCTGGTTCTCTCCTGGCGATCCTCTCAAAGTCAAGCAAATGAGATAGCACAGTGTTGGGTGGCACAGGCAAAAGCCCTCACTCGCAACACAGTGCTAAACTCCCACGGTACACAGTCAGAAAGACCACCTAGGCGTTCCACGTCTCCGTTGCAATTGTACTGGTTCAACCGCAACCTAGTACTCATAGGAAATCACAACTCAGAAACCCTATCCCAGTCTAGCATTGCCTAAACCAGCAGAAAACAGGAACATGAATAATCGCACACAGGGAAATGCATATACGAGTGCAACAAACATCAATCAATCCTATTCTAGTTAACCCTTCCAAAAATAGGCTATCTAACAGGCACTTATCTCGTGAGAACTCAAGCGATAATACTTTGGCTGACTAAATCTGCACCAAAGGGGTCATGGAGGTTAAACAGGGACGAGAAGGGAAGAAGATAGGCTGTTCAGAGAGTAGAGAAAGTTCACATCAGTCGGAAGAATATGGATAGTTGCAAGGGATATGAGAAGTCGCTTTGCCTGATGAGTTCTGAAGAATTGTGGCGAGGACCTCTCCTTTTTATACTCGGCCCTCTAGCGGCATATCTCAAACTACTTAAGGACCGCCCACTGGCAATCATGACGTCATATTCTCTCTCAATCTGGGATCGACAAAGAACTTCCCACGCGCTGAAAGGGAGGAAGGGAGGAGGGAGGAGGGAATTAGGCCTACCGGCCCGCGTGGCGCACTCACTGATCCCCGTTACGTAATATCTCTCTCTCTCTCCTCTCATCATTACATATAAGTCCCACACACAATACTTATATCTAATGATATAAAATAGAACTCGTTGACTTAGAAGAAAACAAAATACATAATGATAATACTTATAGTACAACGGTTCACATAAACTGAGTTAGGAAACTCTACACAGACTACAGCCAAAGTTCCTGCCCTGACGATCCTAGCGAGAGTGGGGCCTGACTGGGCGTTCTGTACAGCATGCTCATACTCGACATGCGTCACACCTCCCCCAAGATTTTACTTGCTCAACCCTGAGCTAAAATCTGATATACAGAACCCCATCAAACCCCTCACACCCAGCGACCGCATGGCACTAAAACAACGCTGAGTTTATCACTAAAACACATCTTATATAAAAAAAAAATTCACATTTCATAACTCCTCCCAACAATAGTAAAAGACATAATATCATGCTCCCAGAGCGAGCTTACAGCAGCTCAGCCGTTTGATAGCTCGTGGACTACTCAAACACTATAGGCTATGACAAACTTATACAATTATCTATATCAAAAAGAAAGAGTTTTTATATGATTTTTATATTTTAATATGTTTTTTTCCGGCTGCACTATAAGGGCAGCCTATTTTCTTCTATACCAAACGCTCAACAATCCTGCTTTACGACCCAATACGCTGGGCTACAACCGCGAGCCAACAAGCACCAAGCGCAAAATACTACTCAAACCAAAGCAGGAGGCTACCCGTGTGTCAATCTCTTCGGGATCATACACCTGTGATAGCCTACGACTGATCATCTACCCTCGATAAACAATCCGCAATCACATTGTCACATCCCGCAATATGCCGGATGTCCAGGTTATACTCCTGCAACATCAATGACCACCGGGTCAGTCTCATATTGCGATTGTGAAATTGATTTAGGAATCTCAAAGGGTGATGATCAGTGTAGATAACCACGACTGGGCCATAGGCTGGAACATACACCTCGAAGTGCCTGAGTGACAGCACAATCGCCAGTAATTCCTTTTCTATTGTAGAATAGTTCTTTTGTGCAGCATTGAACTTCTTAGAAAAGAAACTTACTGGGTGTTCCACACCTTCATTGTCTGTCTGTAGCAAGACGGCACCAGCCCCTACACCACTAGCATCTGTTGCCAGCTGAAAAGGCCTGTTAAAGTCTGGGGCCCTGAGTATCGGGTGAGTACACAGCAAATGCTTCACTAAATTAAAAGCCTTTTCACACTCAGGCGCCCACAAAAACTTTTTGTCTTTAGATAACAAATCTGTGAGAGGTGCCAACACCGTGGAGTAACCTTTTATAAAGCGTCTGTAGTAGCCTATCATACCCAAGAATCTCATGATCTGCTTCTTGGTGGTTGGGTGCGGAAATTTATTGATAGCCTGTACCTTGTTCTGAGGAGGGCACACCTGTCCCCTTCCCACTACAAACCCAAGGTACTGCACAGTGGCTTTTACGAAGTCACACTTTGCCAAATTTACTACCAGACTTGCTTCACTAAGTTTCCGGAACAAGGTCTCCAGGTGCTCACAATGGCTCTCAAAGTCGTCATCATAAATGATTACATCGTCCAAGTATACAGTGCAATTTGGAATGTCCTTGACAATTTCATTCATCAGGTTCTGAAACGTTGCTGGTGCATTCTTAAGTCCGTAGGGCATAACATTACACCGGTAAGTACTCCCGTCCACCACAAAACCACATACCTCTTTAGCACGCTCGGACAAAGGTACTTGCCAGTAACCTTTTACTAAATCTACTTTAGACAAAAACCGAGCATTACCAATTTTATCAACACTATCATCAACCCGAGGAAGAGGATATGGGTTAGTTGGAGTCAAACCGTTTAGCCTACGGAAATCAATACAGAAGCGTACCTTGCCATCTGGTTTAGGCTGCAGTGTTACGGGGGAAGTCCATTTAACGGTGCCTTTCTCTATCAACCCTCTACCGAGCATATACTCCAACTCATCCCTCAGAGCGGGTAGTTTTATGGGGGGCACACGGTACGGGATTGACTTAAAGGGTAGATGGTCCCCCACGTCAACATCATGCATAGCCTGAGTAGTGAGGCCTGGGTGTTCAGCAAATACAGTGGGGTATGAACCGAGCAACTGACGGATAGCTTCAAATTGCGGCTCAGGCAAATGGGCTATAGCCTCGTCAGCCCTTAGGCTCGAGTTCCCCGCCCACTGATCCGCTGAAACATGGTGATCCCAGCTATCCTCCTCTGAAGCTTGACTGTCCCCCTCTCCTTCTCCACCACGGCCGCAACAAGCCAACACAGGGACAGTGAGAGGCTCAGAGGGGCGCCTCACATACTCTTTTATCAGGTTCACGTGACATAACTGATTCTTCTTCCTCCTGTCTGGAGTGGCAACAAGGTAATCTAGGTCCGAAATTTTCTCCACAATTTTATAGGGTCCAGTATACTTCGCCGACAAGGGGTTACCCACCAAAGGCAACAAAATCAACACCTCCTGTCCCACAATGAACTCCCGGAGCTTCACTTTGCGATCATACCTGTCCTTCATTAAAGCTTGTGACCCTGTTAAATTCCGACCTGCCATCTCCAGACTCTTAAGCATGCGCTCACGGCTTTCAAACACATACTTCAACAAGAAACAAGGCGGCACAGTTCCTTCCCAAATTTCCCGCAGCATATTAAGGGGGCCCCTGACTCGGTGTCCAAAAATCAGCTCGTTTGGACTAAATCCCAGGCTCTCACCAGGCACTTCCCGAGCAGCAAACAGTACATACGGCAATCCAAGATCCCAATCTCTTCCGTTATCAGCACAATAACACCTGAGCATGCTTTTAAGGGTGGCATGCCACCGCTCAAGCACCCCTTGGCTCTCAGGGTGATACACTGACGATACCACCGCCCGTATTCCATGCTGTTGCATTGTTTGCTTAAAGAGATTGGAGGTGAAATTGGACCCCTGATCAGACTGAATCTCCTCCGGGTACCCGTACCTTGAAAAGTACCACAACAAGTTACTGACTACCGTCTTAGCCATGCCGTTTTTCATGGGGTATGCATCGGGGTATCTAGTGGCAACATCCATGATGGTTAACAAAAATTTATTACCAGCCTTTGTGGGAGGGAGGGGACCAACCATGTCAACAACAATCTTACTAAAAGGTGGCCCAATTACAGGAATAGGGTGCAACGGAGCTTTAGGAATAACTTGGTTTGGTTTCCCGACCCGTTGACAAATATCACATGAGTTTATCCAGGACTGCACATGAGACTTCATCCCCGGCCACCAAAACAACTTCCCCAAAGCCGCCACCGTTTTTCTTACCCCCAAATGTCCTGCCAGCGGTGTGTCATGCGCCAAACTCAGTAGGCTATCCCTGCACTCCCGCGGCACCATCAACTGGTCCACTACCCCGGACCCCATCTTCCAGCTACGGTTAGGGTCTTGAAAACGCCGATACAGGATGCCATCTAAATAAAAAAAATCTCCCGGCTGTGCATCACCGTCCTCGTCGAGCTCCACAGCTCCATTAGCACACGTTTGGAGCTCAGGGTCCTCCAGCTGCAACCGACGTATATCTGAGGGTGCCAAGCGATCTAACTGCTCCCGGAGCAATGCATGACCCTCCCCGATACTGAGCTGCTCCCTCTGTCTCTCTCGATGTTCATAACGTTGCTGTCGTGGAGACTTGTCATGCCCAGCCTCGTCACTCTCGATGACAGGCCCAGGGGCTACTCCAGAACTAAGTAATGGTGCTAATACTGAATCACCCAGGAGAGCCGCCGAGTCAAAACTCTTAAAACCAACTCCAGCTTTAGCCTCCTCCTGTTGATCGTTCCTCTGCTGGTCTGAAGACGGAGGACTAGGCTGTGACACTTTAGCTGCCCGAGCTCGGGTGACAGCACACGCCATGGGTTGTGCCTGGCACCGCTCGACCCACTCTCGCTCTTCCCTACTCACGTCGGCCGGCCTCTCGGCAACGACTAAGGGTAGAACCTCAGAAGCGGGCATTGCAAAGTCGTTGCCGAGAAGAAGGTCGACGCCCTCCACTGGCAGTTTCTCCACAATCCCAACATCCAATTCACGTGCCACACCATCCACCTCCAACTCCAACCGCACCAGCGGGTATGACCGAGTTGCATTAATACCCTGCACCACCACCACCCGAGCCGCATTTATAGGGTAGCCAGTCAAGTTTTTCATCAAAGTCTGGGAAGCACCTGTATCACGCAAGACCTCTACTCCATGCTTGCGCCCCGCCCACATCACGCAACCCCGTCCTCTATGGTCGCAAAAAACATCCTGAGCAGGGTTCGAGCCTCCCAGGTGCTTCTGCATTGGCTGTGCCTCAGCCTCTGACGAACTGCCCCGGGCAAACTCAGAAGGCTTCAGAGACACACCAATGTTGCAGGCCAAAGACACAGCTGCTGTAGGTGGTTTGCTAGGACAGACTCTTGCAAAGTGCCCCTTTTTATGACATTGATAACACTCTAACTCCCCTTTGGGCTTCCCTTGGTACTGGGAAGGGCCCGGCCCCTTCTTAAATGGGACGGTGCTAGTCTTGTGGTCAGTCTTGGTATCATAACTCTTGTACTTGTTTGCATAAGATATATTACTAACTCGGGGGGGTGGGGCGTCACGCCCCTTGTTACCTGCCTCACTACGCTGGGCAGACCCGCACCCACGAATTAATGATAGCCGGAGGTCAGCCATCTCAGCTGCCTCCTGTAGAGTTTTTGGATTCTTTTCTTTAATAGTTAAAGTCATTTCTGCACCTGTACACTTATAAAACTGCTCGAGCAGAAACAGCTCCGTCAACTGTTCGGCCGTCTCAGCTTTCTCAGAACGTGTCCAGTTTGTAAGTGCATCTTTTAAGTCCCGGGCATGCTCAAGAAAGGTCGCCTCCCTAGTCTTTGTAACACCCCGAAACTTCAATCGATATGTTTCTGGTTGCAACTCGTATGCCCGTAGGACAGCTCTCTTCAATTCTGGGTAGTCAATGCAAGACTCTAAAGGCAGTGCATCATAAGCCTTCAGACCCTTACCCGTAAGTCTTGAGGAGACCAGAGCTGCCCACTTCTCTTCAGGCCAATTATGCTCCCTACACTTCTTCTCAAAACGATTAAAAAATTCTGTGACTTCAGTTTCACTAAATGCCGGCACCAATTTGACTAAGTGGGACAAGGACTGTTCTCTTACTTGGCCCTCACGGCCCATCCGAATCCCTGTCGACTCTGCACGAGTCTTATCTAAATCTATTTGAGCACAATATTTCTCTGAGTCGTACCTAAGCTCAGCCTCATGCCTCCTGGTCTCATCCTCTTGCCTCCTAACCTCAATCTCATGCCTCCTAGTCTCATTCTCCTGCTTCCTAGCCTCAGTCTCATGCCTCCTAGACTCATTCTCCATCTCCTGCTTCCTAGCCTCATTCTCCATTTTAGCAAGCTCGAGTTTAAATATCATCTCAGGAGACAGGCCGGAAGAGGGAGCTGCCACTACTGAAGGAGGGGGGGCAAGAACTGGGGAACCACCATACGCACCGCCCGAGGGCACTCCAATCTTCCAATGCTCATCCCTCTGTGGGAGAGTGCTAACCTCCGGCAACTGAGTGGACGGCACTGTGGGAGTCGAGTGAGAGGGGATCTGGGGAGGAACCCCCCCAAACGCCCTCTCCTCCGAAACCCCATGTCGCCCACGCAACACCCAGGAAATCAGCTCCCCCTTGGACATCCCTCCTACATTGGATAGACCCAAAACCTTGGCTATCAGGTGCAAGCCATAAACATTCACCCCAGTCAGCCTCTCCTCCGTCACGTGGTACTGCTTACTCACAAAAAGTCTAGCATCCTCCTCACTAGTTACTAACGGCACCTCCTCAAATGGCATCTCTCGCTCCTCGTCAATACTAGGGCACGACATACTGAAGTTCACAAAAAATTCTCGAGACAAAAGTGTTAAACTCCCTTATGTAAGCACTAATTACTAAATTAACTGGAGTCTCTTAAATGCTCTCCTAATTGCCTTACAAAAAAAAAATATTCTTCAATATGTACGCTAAAGTACGAACAAACAAATGTTGTACAACTCTGCAAAAAATTATACTGTTCACAAAATCCTAAGCAAGGTCGCCATTTGTTACGACCGGTCACTCGGGTACACTAGGGCTCTTACACAGGACTCGAGTATGGCTCGCTGCCACAACGGAAACACACGATCCCAACCCCAGAGTACTGCCAGCCGAACAAAAAACGCCACTACCCTCCAGAGTTCTATCTGCTATAACGGGGTATACAAGAACTCGGTACTAGCGTTTCACACAACAGACTAATAACAAGACGGGAGTTATCTAGTCTGGTCAACAATCAAACAAAGAAGAAAGTACTACAACACTAAAGAATAGTGTTGGCCGAAGCCGAAGTAATCCACCCTTGAACTAAGAACTTAAGAAGTCCTCCACCCTCTACTTCGGATCGGCACTATTACGTTACGTTAAACAATAGTCCTCGAGCATCAAGCAAGGAATCTTCTGATAAGTTAGATGCTTCTCGAATACTCATAAGAAGTAAGTATCGGATTTTGAACAGCAATTTAATGAATAACTCACTGGTAATTAAAGGCTTTAAATTGACATAAGAAGAATTATAAGAATAAGCAATAGGATATGGCAAACATTAAGAAGAAGTACTCCGACAATGCACTGGCAATAGCCTACTAAGATTGTGCTCGTGGGCCACTAATCTCTGAAGTAGCTAAGCGTGCCACACATGAAATCAATAGTGCTTAAACAATAATATACATAAGGAGAAGCTTCAATACTATGCTGTATCTGCTGGTCGAGCAAAGTCTAGCTGGGATATCTAAGGTTAAGAGACAATGGCTGAGCAAGCGGCTCGTAGCCTAGCGAGGTCCTTAAGACTGTGCGGCCAAATTACGGTAATTGACGGGATGCTCTCTTGAGAGATCCAGATCACTAGTATCTGGTTCTCTCCTGGCGATCCTCTCAAAGTCAAGCAAATGAGATAGCACAGTGTTGGGTGGCACAGGCAAAAGCCCTCACTCGCAACACAGTGCTAAACTCCCACGGTACACAGTCAGAAAGACCACCTAGGCGTTCCACGTCTCCGTTGCAATTGTACTGGTTCAACCGCAACCTAGTACTCATAGGAAATCACAACTCAGAAACCCTATCCCAGTCTAGCATTGCCTAAACCAGCAGAAAACAGGAACATGAATAATCGCACACAGGGAAATGCATATACGAGTGCAACAAACATCAATCAATCCTATTCTAGTTAACCCTTCCAAAAATAGGCTATCTAACAGGCACTTATCTCGTGAGAACTCAAGCGATAATACTTTGGCTGACTAAATCTGCACCAAAGGGGTCATGGAGGTTAAACAGGGACGAGAAGGGAAGAAGATAGGCTGTTCAGAGAGTAGAGAAAGTTCACATCAGTCGGAAGAATATGGATAGTTGCAAGGGATATGAGAAGTCGCTTTGCCTGATGAGTTCTGAAGAATTGTGGCGAGGACCTCTCCTTTTTATACTCGGCCCTCTAGCGGCATATCTCAAACTACTTAAGGACCGCCCACTGGCAATCATGACGTCATATTCTCTCTCAATCTGGGATCGACAAAGAACTTCCCATGCGCTGAAAGGGAGGAAGGGAGGAGGGAGGAGGGAATTAGGCCTACCGGCCCGCGTGGCGCACTCACTGATCCCCGTTACGTAATATCTCTCTCTCTCTCCTCTCATCATTACATATAAGTCCCACACACAATACTTATATCTAATGATATAAAATAGAACTCGTTGACTTAGAAGAAAACAAAATACATAATGATAATACTTATAGTACAACGGTTCACATAAACTGAGTTAGGAAACTCTACACAGACTACAGCCAAAGTTCCTGCCCTGACGATCCTAGCGAGAGTGGGGCCTGACTGGGCGTTCTGTACAGCATGCTCATACTCGACATGCGTCACACGAGCGATAGCGAGACTGTAATTTAGGAGGAACCCGCCTTTGTCCGGGACATTTACAAATTTATCTCGAAGGTGGGTCTTTGGGATTTTTTTTTTTTTTTTAAAGATTGATTGAGGTCTAGGGAACAAACAAAAACAAATATATATACCGGTATTGATAGAAAACAAATATATATACCGGTATTGATAGAAAACAAATATATATACCGGTATTGATAGAAAACAAATATATATACCGGTATTGATAGAAAACAAATATATATACCGGTATTGACAGAAAACAAATATATATACCGGTATTGACAGAAAACAAATATATATACCGGTATTGACAGAAAACAAATATATATACCGGTATTGATAGAAAACAAATATATATACCGGTATTGATAGAAAACAAATATATATACCGGTATTGATAGAAAACAAATATATATACCGGTATTGATAGAAAACAAATATATATACCGGTATTGATAGAAAACAAATATATATACCGGTATTGATAGAAAACAAATATATATACCGGTATTGATAGAAAACAAATATATATACCGGTATTGATAGAAAACAAATATATATACCGGTATTGATAGAAAATGAATACCTAGATACAATAACGTCCGCTTAACCCTTTGAGTACCAGCGATGTGTGTTATATTTTATTCTAGCTATATTTAGACGATATTATGAAGCTTAGGAAGGATCTGTGGTAGTTAAAAGTGTTGGTCGAGATAGTTTGAAGCCTTATAATTACTAGAGGTCCTTCCTAAGCTGAATAGAATTGTCTACTGGCTGCCAGAATATAATGAAAAGGACGTCCCTGGTACTGCATGGGTTATGGGGGTAATTCTTGGTTTTTGGTCTATATAATTATGTATTTATGTATTTATTTATTTTTGAGTTTCCTCGCTAGACCTCCATCAAGCTTAGAAAAACACCCCCTAGACCACTGTTCAAGGTGAATTTGTACAATTTTCTGTAGAAAAATGAGCCCACCTTCTAAAATTAGAGGCTCGCCAGGAAAACGTAGACACTTAAAGGGCACGAAAAGGCTTCATATTGATAAACAAATGAGGCGAAAGTTCTCAAAAACACCAAACTAACGGAACGAACGTCTTAAAACCTAAACACTAATATGCTAAACATGAGGAGAAGGGGGTCCATAAAAAGCGAGTACTACCCCCTTAAGTCTCCGCCCCCTACCGTTACACAGGCAATATATATATAGAGGTAAACAAAGCGTCATCCCATTCTGGTGTGTCCCCCTCACGCTGATCACATCTGGTTATCGCTTACTTTGGCCATCACTACAGGAGTTTACCCAGCTTAGGAAGGACCGGCGGGAGTCAAGCGAAAATGCTGGCAATAGTCATCCAATGTTTGCCATAAGAAAGTTGTAGAGACATACATCAATGTTTTACAGTCTCCCAAACATCAAATATTATACACATATACTATATATATATATATATAATTATATATATATATATATATATATATATATATATATATATATATATATATTTTATATATATATATATATTTTATATATATATATATATATATATATATATATATATATATATATATATACACTGTATATATTTGTGTGATCGTTGATAGTGCCTTTTGGTGGTACTGTAGTAACATTAAGGGGGTACTGGGTATTTTGGTGGTACTGTAGTAACATTAAGGGGGTACTGGGTATTTTGGTGGTACTGTAGTAACATTAAGGGGGTACTGGGTATTTTGGTGGTACTGTAGTAACATTAAGGGGGTACTGGGTATTTTGGTGGTACTGTAGTAACATTAAGGGGGTACTGGGTATTTTGGTGGTACTGTAGTAACATTAAGGGGGTACTGGGTATTTTGGTGGTACTGTAGTAACATTAAGGGGGTACTGGGTATTTTGGTGGTACTGTAGTAACATTAAGGGGGTACTGGGTATGTTGGTGGTACTGTAGTAACATTAAGGGGGTACTGGGTATTTTGGTGGTACTGTAGTATCATTAGGGGGGAACTGGGTATGTTGGTGGTACTGTAGTATCATTAGGGGGGAACTGGGTATGTTGGTGGTACTGTAGTAACATTAAGGGGGAACTGGGTATGTTGGTGGTACTGTAGTATCATTAGGGGGGAACTGGGTATGTTGGTGGTACTGTAGTATCATTAGGGGGGAACTGGGTATTTTGGTGGTACTGTAGTATCATTAGGGGGGAACTGGGTATGTTGGTGGTACTGTAGTATCATTAGGGGGGAACTGGGTATTTTGGTGGTACTGTAGTAACATTAGGGGGGAACTGGGTATGTTGGTGGTACTGTAGTATCATTAGGGGGGAACTGGGTATGTTGGTGGTACTGTAGTATCATTAGGGGGGAACTGGGTATTTTGGTGGTACTGTAGTAACATTAAGGGGGAACTGGGTATTTTGGTGGTACTGTAGTAACATTAGGGGGGAACTGGGTATTTTGGTGGTACTGTAGTATCATTAGGGGGGAACTGGGTATTTTGGTGGTACTGTAGTAACATTAGGGGGGAACTGGGTATTTTGGTGGTACTGTAGTATCATTAAGGGGGAACTGGGTATTTTTTGGTCTATATATTTGTTTATTAATTTAGTTAATTGTTTCGTCGCTAGACCTTCACCAAGCTTAGAAAAACACCCCCAGCAAGTTAAATTTGTTATTTTATCAGTAGAAACATTTCCAGGCCGAAGGCCGGTTCCTACTTGATTAACAAGCTCGCTATAGCTCGCCAGGGAATATCGACACCTAAATGGCGCCAAAGGTCATAATATTGACAGAAATGGGTCGAAAATTCTTAAAATCGCCAAACTAATGGGGCGAATATCTTGAAATTTGAAAGGTGTTCAGAAAAAAAGATTATCAAGCTAAAATCTCCTCTTAAGTGATTAAGAATACATTCCTTATATTTGTTATGGGGGGGGGGGGGGTTGTTTATATGGGCCTATACGTAATGTGTTTTGGGGGGTGGGGTGTGTTGGTGGGGGGTGTTTCTGTGTGTTTCTCTTCTATTGATATAATTATGTGCCTGTACGGTATGTGTTTTGGGGTGTGTGGGGGGTGTTGGTGGGGGGTGTTTCTGTGTGTTTCTCTTCTATTGATATAATTATGTGCCTGTACGGTATGTGTTTTGGGGTGTGTGGGGGGTGTTGGTGGGGGGTGTTTCTGTGTGTTTCTCTTCTATTGATATAATTATGTGCCTGTACGGTATGTGTTTTGGGGTGTGTGGGGGGTGTTGGTGGGGGGTGTTTCTGTGTGTTTCTCTTCTATTGATATAATTATGTGCCTGTACGGTATGTGTTTTGGGGTGTGTGGGGTGTGTTGGTGGGGGGTGTTTCTGTGTGTTTCTCTTCTATTGATATAATTATGTGCCTGTACGGTATGTGTTTTGGGGTGTGTGGGGTGTGTTGGTGGGGGGTGTTTCTGTGTGTTTCTCTTCTATTGATATAATTATGTGCCTGTACGGTATGTGTTTTGGGGTGTGTGGGGGGTGTTGGTGGGGGGTGTTTCTCTGTGTTTCTCTTCTATTGATATAATTATGTGCCTGTACGGTATGTGTTTTGGGGTGTGTGGGGGGTGTTGGTGGGGGGTGTTTCTGTGTGTTTCTCTTCTATTGATATAATTATGTGCCTGTACGGTATGTGTTTTGGGGTGTGTGGGGGGTGTTGGTGGGGGGTGTTTCTGTGTGTTTCTCTTCTATTGATATAATTATGTGCCTGTACGGTATGTGTTTTGGGGTGTGTGGGGGGTGTTGGGTGGGTTGTTTATATGTGTTTCACTTGATTTGTATATGTGCTTGTACGGTATGTGTTTTAACCCCTTCTGCACCGGCGACGTCTATATAATGTTATTCTTGCTATATTTAGACGTCTATATAATGTTATTCTTGCTATATTTAGACGTCTATGTAATGTTATTCTTGCTATATTTAGACGTCTATGTAATGTTATTCTTGCTATATTTAGACGTCTATGTAATGTTATTCTTGCTATATTTAGACGTATATATAATGTTATTCTTGCTATATTTAGACGTCTATGTAATGTTATTCTTGCTATATTTAGACGTCTATGTAATGTTATTCTTGCTATATTTAGACGTCTATATAATGTTATTCTTGCTATATTTAGACGTCTATGTAGTGTTATTCTTGCTATATTTAGACGTCTATGTAATGTTATTCTTGCTATATTTAGACGTCTATGTAATGTTATTCTTGCTATATTTAGACGATTTTGTGCAATTTAAGAAGGATCTGAGGGAGAAAAAAAGGGTTCAGCGAGATAGTTCGAAGCCTTTTAATTGCTGGTCGCCCATTTTACACTGAACACAATCGTCTAACAGTAGCCAGAATAAAGTTAAAAGGACGTCACTGGTGCTGAATGGGTTAAGGTAATGGGGTGTGTTTATGTGTTTTACTTAAAGGGAGATGGGTCGTTTTACTAGATCCCCTTCTCCCTCATGTTTAGCCCCATTAGTTTTCACATTTTAAGATGCTTCCCCCATTAGCTTTTCGACTCCGCCCCATTTCCTTGTCAATATTAAGACCTTTCGTGCTATTGTGATGTCTATTTTATTTCCTGGCGAATCGATTTCTTTTCCTGACGAACGATAGTGAGCCTGTATTTCTGGGAGGCCTTAACATTTTTCTACTGAACAATGTACAAATTAATCTAGAAGGGGGATCTAATGTATTGTTTTTTTATTTTGTTTTTTTAAGTTAGGTGGAGGTCTAGGAAGGAAACTCGAAAAATATTCAATAAATGAACAAATCGACCAGAAAGTGAAGCATCCCGCCTTCATTAAGGGGGGTGACCTGCTTTTAGTTATTTCTGTCCTTTTCTCTCTCTCTCTGACTTGTATCCATTCGGCCCCATTCAGCCAACTATTTTAAGACGTTTATCCCCATCTAGGTGTCGATTTCTTCCTGGCGAGCGATAGCGAGCCAGCATTATATGAAGCAATCCTGCTTCGCCGGAGACATTTTTCTATCGAAAAATTTACAAATTTAGCCTGCTGTTAAACAAAAATAAAAATATGCTGGCTCGCTACCGCTCACCAGTAAAAAATTGACACCTGGATGGGGATAAACGTCTTAAAACAGTAGGCTGAATGGGGCCAAATGGATACAAGCCAGAGAAAGATAGAAAAGGACAGAATAAAAACAGGTCACCCCCTATAACAAGGAAGCTATATTGGCCTTGCACTGATCTGACCTCAGTTTATGGGGTTAGGGTTTATGTCGTGGTCGATGTATTGTACATATTTATTTGTTATTATTATTTTAGTTTCCTCCCTCGACCGTCATCAAGCTCAAGAAAACGTCCCCCTTTTAGATAAAATTTGAATTTCTTTCGGTAGAAAAATGTCCCAGCTGTTCTCCTAAATCACAGATTCGCAATCGCTTGCCAGGAAAAAAATTACACCTAAGTGGCACGAAAGGTCTTAATATTGACAAAGAAATGGGGCGAAAGTTCTTAAAATCGCCAAACTCTATGGGTGAACGTCTAAAAATGTCAAACATAATGGGACTAAACATGAGGAAGAAAGGGGTCCAGGAAAAACAAATAGCTCCCCTTAACCCTTTCAATATGTGATACTCATTTCTGTTCTGTGCTCTGGCTATTACTGAACTATTTTATTCTGATCAGGAAGGGTACATGGAAGCCATAGGGTTTATGAGATAGTTTGTACTCATATAATTATATTCTGATCAGGAAGGGTACATGGAAGCCATAGGGTTTATGAGATAGTTTGTACTCATATAATTCCCACAGATCCTTAGTAAGCTGTATACATTCATCTAATGATATTCAGAATAAACTGTCAACATGCGTCATAATCATCAAAGGGTTAGGGAGGACTTCCATTTACCGAAGGGTTAACTCTTTCTGTACTGATGACTTCCTTTGCATTACATTCTGGCAGTTATTAGACGATGTCACTCAGCTTAGGAGGGATGTTTACTAATTAAAAGGCTAGACTATCTCAATTAATTCTTCCAGCAACCATAATACCCTTCCTAAACTTCATAAACTCGTCTAATTGTAGCTAGAATGAAATTAAAAATACGTGACTGATACAGATGGGGTTAACCCCCTCAGCACGATGACTCATTTTGCCTTTGATTCTGGCTAAATATTCCACGATATTATGAAGTTTATGAAGGACCTACAGTATATTATTCAGAGGGATTAGTGAGATCTTATTTAACCCTTTGAGTCATAGAAGTAGGTTATAGGCTGAAGCAAGTCGTGTAATGATAACCAGAATATGATGAAAATGACGTCATCATGCTGAAGGGGTTAACAACTAGTTCCCCTACTCCTTTAATATTCGGATGCTCTTTAGTTTAATAAAATCTCCTGAAGGTAACCATAATAATACCAAACATTGTCGTTATGTTAATGAAAGGATTTGTCCATCATCTTCCAAACAATCATATCCATCATCATATCATACCATATCACATCATATATGTAATTATAGTATAATTTATGTTTATCCTTGAAACTATATTTACAATAATAATAATATAAATAATAATGTATTATTATTGTAATTGTGATATATACAGTATATATATATATATATATATATATATATATATATATATATATATATATATATATATTAATTATATATATATATATATATATATATATATATATATTTTCTTTAATACATACGAGGTTGAAAGAAATGGCAATTTCTGCGTAGGAAATTTTATTATTCAAAGTTTCCAGGTCTCTGATGAGTTTTCGCTGGGTGGCAGGAAGTAGATGAATGAGATGAGCAAAATTCATGGTGGTACAGGGTTACATAAATGTACATGATGATACAGGATATACGACGCGTTTCACTGGACAACCAGCATTATCAAGTAAGGGTAGAATGATATAAAAAGGTAAACAGGAAGGGTATATACTGTATAGAGGGTGGAGGATCAGAGGAGGCGAAAATCAGGGGGCAAAACTCTCCTATTGGTGGAGGGGTATTCTAGGAGTGCAGAAGGGGGAACCGCTTCACGCAGGCGCACTGGATGCGGGATGGTGTTGGTCGGTTGGCGGGGTCAAAGCTGATTGGCTGCGTGTCGAGGGGCATGGCCTAAGTTGATGGTACGTGTGGCGGCGGCAGAAGACGAAGCTGAAAGAGGGGGGCTGCGTCAAGGGCACCAGGGGGCGAGGGGGGGCGTTACGTCCTGTAGGGTAGTGCCTTTTGGCAGAAGGAAGGATCTGAAGGTCCAGAGTTTGGTTGTTGATGTTAGGATGTAAGGCTTGGATATATAACGCTTCGAGTATAGGTAATCTCCTTGGGTCACTTTCTTTATCGAGTATGGTGGTGGTATGTTTCTCTAACTCGTTGCGTGTGAGGTGGGGGTGGTTGGGGGTGAGATAGTGGTCTTTGATGGCTCCAGCCTGAAGGTGAAGAGTTAACCAACGTGAAAGACGAGTCTGCGTCATGCCAATATAGGAATGAGGTCCACAGTCCTCATAATTACAGGTATGTTGGTAAATGACGTGATCGTCGGTCATCGGGCTCTTTATCTTGGTGGAAGCTGGTTTGTTGCGGAGAACGAGGTTGGAGGTCTTGGGGGATTTGTAATAAATTATTAATTTGATTTTGTTTTCCGGGTTGGTTGGGTGGACATGCTTGGAGATTATTTCTTTTAAGACGGCCTCGTCATTTTTGTGTTCAGAGGACATGTAATTGCGGTAGAAGATCTTAATTTCATTGGGGGGGGGGGGGGGGGGGGGTCAGTGTTGGGAGGGCTTTGGGTGTACCATTTTTCAAGATGGTGGTTGATGGTGCTGGAGATGTCGGAGTTGGAGTATCCGTTATTCACTAAAACTTGGGATAGTCTTTCTAGTTCCTGGTGGGTGTCGGCCCAGGTAGAGCAGTGTGTGAGGGCTCTCCTTACATAGGCGGAGATGGAGGATAGAAGATAACGGCGGGGGCATTCACTATCGCCGTTGAGGCATTGTCCTGTGTTAGTTGGTTTAGTGTAGACGGTGGTTTTGACCCATGGTCGTTCAGAGCTACGAGGATGTCGAGGAAGGGGAGTTGTCCATTGTTTGATTTTGTAAAGGTGAAGTTAAGTCCGGAGGAGGTCATGAAGCGGCGCTGGAGTTCCTGTAGTTCGTGGAGGTCCTTGGTTTGCACGAAGATGTCATCCACGTATCTACAGTAGACCGACGATCACGTCATTTACCAACATACCTGTAATTATGAGGACTGTGGACCTCATTCCTATATTGGCATGACGCAGACTCATCTTTCATGTCGGTTAACTCTTCACCTTCAGGCTGGAGCCATCAAAGACCACTATCTCACCCCCCCCCCCCCTCACACGCAATAGTTAGAGAAACACACCACCATACTCGATAAAGAAAGTGACCCAAGGAGATTACCTATACTCGAAGCGTTATATATCCAAGCCTTACATCCTAACATCAACAACCAAACTCTGGACCTTCAGATCCTTCCTTCTGCCAAAAGGCACTACCCTACAGGACCTAACACCCCCCCCCCCCCTCGCCCCCCCGGTGCCCTTGACGCAGCCCCCCGCGCTACCTCCTTCAGCTTCGTCTTCTGCCGGCGCCACACGTACCACGCAACTTAGGCCACGCCCCTCGACACGCAGCCAATCAGCTTTGACCCCGCCAACCGACCAACACCATCCCGCATCCAGTGCGCCTGCGTGAAGCGGTTCCCCCTTCTGCACTCCTAGAACACCCCTCCACCAATAGGAGACTTTTGCCCCCTGATTTTCGCCTCCTCTGATCCTCCACCCTCTATATATACCCTTCCTGTTTACCTTTTATATCATTCTACCCTTACTTGATAATGCTGGTTGTCCAGTGAAACGTCGTATATCCTGTATCATCATGTACATTTATGTAACCCTGTACCACCATGAATTTTGCTCATCTCATTCATCTACTTCCTGCCACCCAGCGAAAACTCATCAGAGACCTGGAAACTTTGAATAATAAAATTTCCAACGCAGAAATTGCCATTTCTTTCAACCTTGTATGTATTAAAGATTTTTTTTTACTTGGCTTTACTAACATATATATATATATTGTTACGACTGGGGTTCAAATATATCAGGGCTCTTATTCATTGGACTAGTAATGGCATAAATGTTACAACGGAAAGCGCTAGCTCCAACCTCTGATGTATATCCCCAGTGAACAAAGAACACAAATACTCTACAGAGTTCTATATGCAATAATAGGCTATCAAACTCTCAATAAATGTGTGTCTACTCTAGGCTTAATGTTATGTGAAAATAGCCTATTACTACCTATAACCGAAGGTGCTTGGTTATGGTATGCAAAGTAAGGTGGTAAGAGAAGTTACAGCTTACGTTACTTTAATCAATAAATGTCAGGCACTCCTGCATGAAAGAAAGTGCACTAAAGTCCTTCAACACTAACAAGGAATCTTCTTTAAATGTTAGATGCTATAAAGATGCTCGTATCGGAAATGGAACCCAAAAAGGCAGGCAGCGGAACAATGCTCGTGCAGGCTATGCATACAAAAAGGCAGAATATATAATGCCGTCGGAGCCAAGAATATCCTAAACACTACAACAATAATAATAATCGCCACGACAATGCAGTATTCCTATCAACAAAAAGAGCCTAAGTCGTTTGTGTCTCCATACATCAAACTAGGCTGCGAAATGCTTGTGTAATAATAAATGGGTATGCATAAAAAGAGTAATTAGGTTAATATACTTAATGTCTACTATGATTGATAAAGTCTAGCTAGAGTCAATGATACGAGATACTGGTGCGCATGGCATGCCGCATAGCCTAGTGCAAATCTCAAGTCTGTGTGTCAAATATTACGTTATAATGAAGGGTAGCTCTCTTGAGAAACCTTAATACCGAAGTATTAAGCGTTCTCCTGGCGTACCTCAAAGACAAACAATCGAGACTAGAACAGTGCAGAATGGTATAGGCAAAAAACCCTCATTCGTGCATGCTCTACTCTCAATGGCACACAGACTAGAATTTACTCAATCAACTCCAGTTCTCAGGTATGTCGTGCCACTTTTAACTGAAGCCAGCACTCATAGGAAACAATACCTTAGAATATCAGACTCCTAGTCTAGCATTATCTAATCCAGCAGAACACTAATAACTAAAGGAAGCAGTACTAAACAATATAAATGCCAACCAATGCTTCGTGATCCACTTATCTTAACACTAACATACATGGGTTATATCAGACCTTAACGCACAATACAACTGGCCAGCATGAAGCTGATTTTGCAGAGTTAACCAGAGGGGATATAATATTAATAAAAAGGTGGTGAAAGATATGAAAAAAGAGAGAGGTAGGCAGAGAAAAAGATTCTCAGGTACGGAGCAGGGGACAGGTAGCAAGTGAAAAAGATGGGTGCGTTCTAGAAACCAGATCTGAGGGAGAGAGTGGCGAGGAACTGTATATATACTCGCACTAGCTCGAGCCGCGTGGGAAAACAGCGGTTACAAGTCATCTAACCACTAGCAAGAGCTTGCAGCATGGTAAGGGCCTCTCTCCACCAACCCCCGCGAGGCAGCCAGCCGTGACGTCATCGAGCGGGACAAAAAACACTGCGCGCCCCCTCTCACTCTGTTCTACTCTCTCTCTCTCTCCCAGATCCCATCATTACTAGTTAATGATAAAACATATACTTTACAATTAGATATATAAAGCCTTGACATGGGCGAAAACAAAGAGCCTTTTTGGACTGCCCATGACACGAGCTTTCATATGAAATAAAGCACACTCTAATACATAAACTGTAGCCCCATCCACTGCCCTGGCGATCCTAGCGAGTCACTGTAGGACAAGCCATGCGGTTCTAACGGAGTGGTTAACGTCACAATATATATATATACCATTATTAAATTACGTATATTTTAATTGCATGTTTCATATCCTCTTTGAACCCATATACCCTTATAGAACATTCCTGTGCACCGGTGAAAGCTAAGCATCGATACCAGTAATTTATCTTGGCCAACGATAGACGATTATATTCAACTGGGAATCAAAGGGGAACAGCCGATCTTAACGGGGAGGCAGCTGCTTTTGCTGGACCCCTTCTCCCTCATGCTTAGTCCCATTAGTTTTGAAAATTCAAGACGTTCGCACCCATTAGTTTGTCGATTTCAATACCTTTAATCTGGCTTCTCGTTTTGGTTATATTATTTGGAACAGGGTCTAGCTATCATTATAATATTTGGAACAGGGTCTAGCTATCATTATAATATTTGGAACAGGGTCTAGCTATCATTATAATATTTGGAACAGGGTCTAGCTATCATTATAATATTTTGGAACAGGGTCTAGCTATCATTATAATATTTGGAACAGGGTCTAGCTATCATTATAATATTTGGAACAGGGTCTAGCTATCATTATAATATTTGGAACAGGGTCTAGCTATCATTATAATATTTGGAACAGGGTCTAGCTATCATTATAATATTTGGAACAGGATCTAGCTATCATTATAATATTTGGAACAGGGTCTAGCTATCATTATAATATTTGGAACAGGGTCTAGCTATCATTATAATATTTGGAACAGGGTCTAGCTATCATTATAATATTTGGAACAGGGTCTAGCTATCATTATAATATTTGGAACAGGGTCTAGCTATCATTATAATATTTGGAACAGGGTCTAGCTATCATTATAATATTTGGAACAGGGTCTAGCTATCATTATAATATTTGGAACAGGGTCTAGCTATCATTATAATATTTGGAACAGGGTCTAGCTATCATTATAATATTTGGAACAGGGTCTAGCTATCATTATAATATTTGGAACAGGGTCTAGCTATCATTATATTATTTGGAACAGGGTCTAGCTATCATTATAATATTTGGAACAGGGTCTAGCTATCATTATAATATTTGGAACAGGGTCTAGCTATCATTATAATATTTGGAACAGGGTCTAGCTATCATTATAATATTTGGAACAGGGTCTAGCTATCATTATAATATTTGGAACAGGGTCTAGCTATCATTATAATATTTGGAACAGGGTCTAGCTATCATTATAATATTTGGAACAGGGTCTAGCTATCATTATAATATTTGGAACAGGGTCTAGTGTGACGCATGTCCAGTGTGAGCATGCTGTACAGAACGCCTAGTCATGCCCCACTCTCGCTAGGATCGTCAGGGCAGGAACTTTGGCTGTAGTCTATGTAGAGTTTTCTAACTTAGTTAATGTGAGCCGTTGTACTATAAGTATTATGAATATGTATTTTGTTTTCATCTGAGTCAACGAGTTCTATTTTATATCATTAGTTATAAGTATTGTGTGTAAAACTTATTTGCAATGATGAGAGGAGAGAGAGAAATTACGTAATGGGGGTCAGTGGGTGCGCCATGCGGGAGGTGGGCCTAACTCACTAGCACTCCCCCCCTCCCCCCTCCTCTCAGTGCTGGGAAAGCCTTTGTCTATCCCAGATTGAGAGAGAGAAATTACGTAATGATTGTCAGTGGGCGGTCCTTAGTAGTTCACGTTGGGCTCACTAGAGGGCCGAGTATAAAAAGGGAAGTCTAGCCATTTTTAGATCAGAACTCATTAGGCAGAGCGACTTCTCATTTCCCTTGCTAACTATATATATTCTTCTGACTGATGTGAACTTTCTCTACTACCTTACATTCTTATCTCCTCTTTTCCCTACCCTTTTTAACTTCCATGGTCCCGTTGGTGCAGAGCTAGTCAGCCAACGTATTATCGCTGGAGTTCTCATGAGATACATGCCTATTAGATAGCCTATTTTGGAAGGGTTAACTTAGAATAGGATTGATTTATGTTTGTTGCACTCGTATATGCATTTCCCTGTGTGTTATTATTATTGTTCCTGTTTTCTGCTAGTCTAGGTAATGCTAGACTGGGATAGGGCTACTGGTGTTGTGATTTCCGATGTGTACTAGATTTTGTTGGACCTGTACAATCGCAACTGAGACGTGGGAAGCCTAGGTGGTCTTTCTGACTGTGTACCTTGGGAGTTTAGCACTGTGTTGCGAGTGAGGGCTTTTGCCTCTGCCACCCAACACTGTGCTAACTCGTTTGCTTTGACTTTGAGAGGGTCGCCAGGAGAGAACCAGATACTAGCGATCTGGATCTCTCAAGAGAGCACCCCGTCAATTAACGTAATTTGGCCGCACAGCCTTAAGGACTTCGCTAGGCTACGAGCCGCTTGCTCAGCCATTGTTTCCTAGCCTACTACATCCCAGCTAGACTCTACTCGATCAGCAGATACAGAATAGTATTGAAGCTTTCCTCATGTATGATATTGTTTATGCACTATTGATTTCATGTGTTGCAAGCTTGGCTACTTTAGTGATTAGTGGCCCACGAGCACAATCCGAGTAGGCTGTTGCCGTTGCATTTGCGGAGTGCTTCTTTTTAATGTTTGCCATTTACTATTGCATATTCTTATAATTATTCTTATGCCAATTTAAACCTTTAATAATATTTAATTGCCAGTGTTTTGCTTATTGAATTGCTGTTCAAAATCCGATACGTACTTCTTACGAGCATCCGAGAAGCATCTAACTTTTTCAGAAGATTCCTTGCTCGATGCTTAAGGACTATTAATTAACGTAACGTAATAGTGCCGATCCGAAGTAGAGGGTGGAGGACTTCTTAAGTTCTTAGTCAAGGGTGGATTACTTCGGCTTCGGCCAACACTATTCTTTGGTGTTGTTGTTTCTTACTTCTTTGTTTGATTGTTGACCAGACTAGATAATTCCTGTCTCTTTATTAGTCTGTTGTTGAACACTAGTACCGAGTTCTTGTATACCCCGTTATAGCAGATCGAACTCTGGAGGGTATTGGTGTTTTTTGTTCGGCTGGCAGTACTCAGGGTTTGGGATCGTGTGTTTCCGTTGTGGCAGCGAGCCGTACTCGAGTCCTGATTGAGAGCCCTTGTGTACCCGAGTGCCAGGTCGTAACAAATGGCGACCTTGCTTAGGATTTTGTGAACAGTATAAATTTTTGCAGAGTTGTACAACATTTGTTTGTTTGTATTTTAGCGTGCATATTGAAGAATATTTTTTTTTGTATGGCAATTAGTAAAGCATTTAAGAGACTCCAGTTAATTTAGTAATTAGTGCTTGCATAGGAAGTTTAACACTTTTGTCTCGAGAATTTTTTTGTGGACTTCAGTATGTCGTGCATTAGCACTGACGATGAGCGAGAGATGCCATTTGAAGGTGTGCCGTTAGTAACCAGTGAGGAGGATGCTAGAGTTTTTGTGAGTAAGCGGTACCACGTGACGGAGGAGAGGCTGACTGGGGTGGATGTTTGTGGCTTGCACCTGATAGCCAAGGTTTTGGGCATTTCCAATGTAGTAGGGATGTTCAAGGGGGAGCTGATTTCCTGGGTGTTGCGTGGGCGACATGGGGTTTCGGAGGAGAGGGCGTTTGGGTGGGTTCCTCCCCAGATCCCCTCTCACTCGACTCCCACAGTGCCGTCCACTCAGTTACCGGAGGTTAGCACTCTCCCACAGAGGGATGAGAATTGGCAGATTGGAGTGCCCTCGGGTGGTGCACATGGTGGCTCCCCAGTTTTTGCCCCCCCTCCTTCAGTAGTGGCAGCTCCCTCTTCCTGCCTGTCTCCAGATATGGTATTTAGACTTGAGCTTGCTAAGATTGAGGCTAGGAAGCAGGAGAATGAGACCAGGAGGCAGGAGGATGAGACGAGGAGGCATGAGATTGAGGTTAGGAGGCATGAGGCTGAGCTTAGGTACGACTCGGAGAAATATTGTGCTAAATTAGATTTAGATAAGACTCGTGCAGAGTCGACAGGGACTCGGATGGGCCGTGAGGGCCAAGTAAGAGAACAGTCCTTGGCCCACTTAGTCAAATTGGTGCCGGTATTTTGTGAAACTGAAGTCACAGAATTTTTTAATCGTTTTGAGAAGAAGTGTAGGGAGCATAATTGGCCTGAAGAGAAGTGGGCAGCTCTAGTCTCCTCAAGACTTACGGGTAAGGGTCTGAAGGCTTATGATGCACTGCCTTTAGAGTCTTGCATTGACTACCCAGAATTGAAGAGAGCTGTCCTACGGGCATGTGAGTTGCAACCGGAAACATATCGATTGAAGTTTCGGGGTGTTACAAAGACTAGGGAGGCGACCTTTCTTGAACATGCCCGGGACTTAAAAGATGCACTTAAAAACTGGACACGTTCTGAGAAAGCTGAGACGGCCGAACAGTTGACTGAGCTGTTTCTGCTCGAGCAGTTTTATAAGTGTACTGGTGCAGAAATGACTTTAACTATTAAAGAAAAGAACCCAAAAACTCTACAGGAGGCAGCTGAGATGGCTGACCTCCGGCTATCACTAATTCGTGGGTGCGGGTCTGCCCAGCGTAGTGAGGCAGGTAACAAGGGGCGTGACGCCCCACCCCCCCGAGTTAGTGATATACCTTATGCAAACAAGTACAAGAGCCATGATACCAAGACTGACCACAAGACTAGCACCGTCCCATTTAAGAAGGGGCCGGGCCCTTCCCAGTACCAAGGGAAGCCCAAAGGGGAGTTGGAGTGTTATCAATGTCATAAAAAGGGGCGCTTTGCAAGAGTCTGTCCTAGCAAACCACCTACAGCAGCTGTGTCTTTGGCCTGCAACATTGGTGTGTCTCCGAAGTCATCTGAGTTTGCCCGGGGCAGTTCGTCAGAGGCTGAGGCACAGCCAATGCAGAAGCACCTGGGAGGCTCGAACCCTGCTCAGGATGTTTTTTGCGACCATAGAGGGCGGGGTTGCGTGATGTGGGCGGGGCGCAAGCATGGAGTAGAGGTCTTGCGTGATACAGGTGCTTCCCAGACTCTGATGAAAAACTTGACTGGCTACCCTATAAACGCGGCTCGGGTGGTAGTGGTGCAGGGTATTAATGCAACTCGGTCATACCCGCTGGTGCGGTTGGAGTTGGAGGTGGATGGTGTGGCATGTGAATTGGATGTCGGGATTGTGGAGAAACTGCCAGTGGAGGGCGTCGACCTTCTTCTCGGCAACGACTTTGCAATGCCCGCTTCTGAGGTTCTACCCTTAGTCGTTGCCGAGAGGCCGGCCGACGTGAGTAGGGAAGAGCAAGAGTGGGTCGAGCGGTGCCAGACACAACCCATGGCGTGTGTTGTCACCCGAGCTCGGGCAGCTAAAGTGTCACAGCCTAGTCCTCCGTCTTCAGACCAGCGGAGGAACGATCAACAGGAGGAGGCTAAAGCAGGAGTTGGTTTTAAGAGTTTTGACTCGGCGGCTCTCCCGGGTGATTCAGTATTGGCACCTATGTTAGAGTCTGGAGAGGCCCCAGGACCTGTCACAGCTAGTGAGGAGGTAGGGCAGGAAGAGACTCCAAGGCAGCAACGTTACACACGGAGAGAAAAAAGGGTTGCTCAGTTTGATATTGGGGGAGGACTTGGGTTGCTTCGGAAGCATCTAGACAGGTTGGTTCCCTCAGATATTTGTAAACTGCAGTTGGAGGATCCGGAAGTTCAGAAGTGTGGTAATGGTGCTGTCGAGATCAAACACGAGGACGGGGAAGCATGTCATGTGAACCTGTTGGAGGAGTTTGTGAGGCAACCACCTGAGCAGCCTACTGTCCCTGCGTTGGTCTGCCGCGGCCAAGGTGGAGAAGGAGAGGGGGGCAGTAGGGCACAGGTGGAGGAGAGTAGGGATTGTCATGTCTCGGCGGAGCAGTGGGCGGGGGACACGAGTCTGGTGGCGGTGGAAGCGCTAGAGCACCTGCATGAGCAGCAGTGTGCAGCACTCCAGCACCAGCTCGGTTCATACCCCACTGGTCGTGCCGAGCCCCTGAGTCTCACAACTCGGGCGGTGCAAGATGTTCCGCGGGCAGGTCACGTGAATGTTGAAAGACCGTTAGCCTCGTTGTTTCGGTGGTTCAAGGTGGGCGACGAGGCTTTGGCATGGTTGCCAGGTCAGGGTCGACCCATGGCTGCCAAGGGTGGTGGTCAAAAGGAGGACATTGAGCAGATTGGTGAGGTTGGCTGTGGAGTGGATGTGCCCGGTCGTCACATAGCCTCCCAATGCTGCTCTAGTCTAATGCAACAGCCCTACCATAGACCGACTGTATCTGGCCATGTCTCTAAAAGCGGTGATGCTGCGCAGGCAGATGTCGTCACAAGGAATGCGGGGGTGCGCATGTACGGTATCGGCGGGGAAGCCTTAGCAATAATGAACTATGGGAGTGACTGCACAGGTGGTACTGATTGTCCCTCTCATGACCTGGCTGTTCTAGGGACGAAGGTGGAGAAGGAGGGAGACTACAGGTTAGAAGCTGCGGTCTCGGCTGGGTTGTGGGAGGGCACTAGGCATGTTGTTCGTGGAGACAGTGCAAGGCAGTTGTTTACTAGGCTATGGCAGTACTTTCGCATGTTTGTTGCTTCTCCAGGCCTGATGTACGGGGTAGAATCCAACATGCAGGCTGGAGATAGTGCAAGGCTCAGTTTAATTCCCTACCGTATAAATCCTGCTCGACAACCTATGGTGCAAGCAGAGCTGGATTACATGTGGACGAAGGGTCTGAGGGATAAGGAATGTCGTGAGTGGTCGTTGCCTGTAACTTTGCAACCGGTGTTAAGTGGCAAGATCAGTGAGTGTGTTGATTGCGAGAGTGTGTGTGCATTATCCCTGACAGACGCCTATACCTTATCAAGAGTTGACGACACCATAGACCGCCTCGGGGCTGCATCGCCTATCACGAAGGTGGATTTAGTAAAAGGTTACTGGCAGGTGCCTTTGTCCGAGCGTGCTAAGGAGGTGTGTGGTTTTGTTGTGGACGGGAGTACCTACCGGTGCAATGTTATGCCTGACGGACTTAAGAGTGCACTAGCAACGTTTCAGAACCTGATGAATTAAATTGTAAAGGACATTCCCAATTGCACCGTATATTTGGACGATGTAACCATTTATGATGACGACTTTGAGAGCCATTGTGAGCACCTTGAGACCTTGTTCCGGAAACCTAGTGAAGCAGGTCTGGTAGTAAATTTGGCAAAGTGTGACTTCGTAAAAGCCACTGGGCAGTACCTTGGGTTTGTAGTGGGAAGGGGACAGGTGTGCCCTCCTCAGAACAAGGTACAGGCTATCAATAAATTTCCGCACCCAACAACCAAGAAGCAGATTATGAGATTCTTGGGTATGATAGGCTACTACAGACGCTTCATAAAAGGTTACTCAACGGTGTTGGCACCTCTCACAGATTTGTTATCTAAAGATAAGAAGTTCAAATGGGCGCCTGAGTGTGAGAAGGTGTTTAGGGAAGTAAAACACCTGTTGTGCACTCACCCGATCCTCAGGGCCACTGACTTTAGCCTACCTTTCCAACTGGCAACGGAGGCTAGTGGTGTGGGGGCTGGTGCCGTCCTTGTGGAAAAGGACGATGATGGGCTGGAGCATCCTGTTAGTTTCTGCTCGGAGAAGTACAATTCGGCCCAGGGGAGCTGCTCTGTTGTCGAGGAGGAGCTGCTGGCGGTTGTGCTTGCGCTGGGGCATTTCGAGGTCTATGTTCCAGCCTATGGTCCGGTCGTTGTAGTTTACCCAGATCATCACCCTCTCAAGATCTTGGACCAGTTTCACAATCGGAATATGAGGCTGACCAGGTGGTCACTAAGGTTATTGGTATATAACCTGGACATACGCCATATTGCCGGTTGTGACAACGTGGTTGCAGATGGTCGTTCAAGGGTATGTGATCCTGGGTAGATTGACACACGGGTAGCCTCCTGCTTTAGTTTGAATAGTATTTTGCGCTTGGTGCTTGTTGGCTCGCGGTTGTAGCCCAGCGTATTGGGTTGTAAAGCAGGAGTTGAGCGTTTGGTATAGAAGAAAATAGGCTGCCCTTATAGTGCAGCCGGGAAAAACATATTAAAATATAAAAATCATAAAAAAACTCTTTCTTTTGATATAGATAATTGTATAAGTTTGTCATAGCCTATAGAGTTTGAGTAGTCCACGAACTACCAAACGGCTGAGCTGCTGTAAGCTCGCTCTGGGAGCATGATATTGTGTCTTTTTGCTATTGTTGGGAGGAGTTATAAAATGTGATTTTTTTTTTTTTTAATAATAAGATGTGTTTGGTGATAAACTCAGCTTTGTTTTAGTGCCATGCGGTCGCTGGGTGTGAGGGGCTTGATGGGGTTCTGTGTTTGTCAGATTTTAGCTCAGGGTTGAGCAAGTAAAATCTTGGGGGAGGTGTGACGCATGTCCAGTGTGAGCATGCTGTACAGAACGCCTAGTCATGCCCCACTCTCGCTAGGATCGTCAGGGCAGGAACTTTGGCTGTAGTCTATGTAGAGTTTCCTAACTTAGTTAATGTGAGCCGTTGTACTATAAGTATTATGAATATGTATTTTGTTTTCATCTGAGTCAACGAGTTCTATTTTATATCATTAGTTATAAGTATTGTGTGTAAAACTTATTTGCAATGATGAGAGGAGAGAGAGAAATTATGTAATGGGGGTCAGTGGGTGCGCCATGCGGGAGGTGGGCCTAACTCACTAGCACTCCCCCCCTCCCCCCTCCCCTCAGTGCTGGGAAAGCCTTTGTCTATCCCAGATTGAGAGAGAGAAATTACGTAATGATTGTCAGTGGGCGGTCCTTAGTAGTTCACGTTGGGCTCACTAGAGGGCCGAGTATAAAAAGGGAAGTCTAGCCATTTTTAGATCAGAACTCATTAGGCAGAGCGACTTCTCATTTCCCTTGCTAACTATATATATTCTTCTGACTGATGTGAACTTTCTCTACTACCTTACATTCTTATCTCCTCTTTTCCCTACCCTTTTTAACTTCCATGGTCCCGTTGGTGCAGAGCTAGTCAGCCAACGTATTATCGCTGGAGTTCTCATGAGATACATGCCTATTAGATAGCCTATTTTGGAAGGGTTAACTTAGAATAGGATTGATTTATGTTTGTTGCACTCGTATATGCATTTCCCTGTGTGTTATTATTATTGTTCCTGTTTTCTGCTAGTCTAGGTAATGCTAGACTGGGATAGGGCTACTGGTGTTGTGATTTCCGATGTGTACTAGATTTTGTTGGACCTGTACAATCGCAACGGAGACGTGGGAAGCCTAGGTGGTCTTTCTGACTGTGTACCTTGGGAGTTTAGCACTGTGTTGCGAGTGAGGGCTTTTGCCTCTGCCACCCAACACTGTGCTAACTCGTTTGCTTTGACTTTGAGAGGGTCGCCAGGAGAGAACCAGATACTAGCGATCTGGATCTCTCAAGAGAGCACCCCGTCAATTAACGTAATTTGGCCGCACAGCCTTAAGGACTTCGCTAGGCTACGAGCCGCTTGCTCAGCCATTGTTTCCTAGCCTACTACATCCCAGTTAGACTTTACTCGATCAGCAGATACAGAATAGTATTGAAGCTTTCCTCATGTATGATATTGTTTATGCACTATTGATTTCATGTGTTGCAAGCTTGGCTACTTTAGTGATTAGTGGCCCACGAGCACAATCCGAGTAGGCTGTTGCCGTTGCATTTGCGGAGTGCTTCTTTTTAATGTTTGCCATTTACTATTGCATATTCTTATAATTATTCTTATGCCAATTTAAACCTTTAATAATATTTAATTGCCAGTGTTTTGCTTATTGAATTGCTGTTCAAAATCCGATACGTACTTCTTACGAGCATCCGAGAAGCATCTAACTTTTTCAGAAGATTCCTTGCTCGATGCTTAAGGACTATTAATTAACGTAACGTAATAGTGCCGATCCGAAGTAGAGGGTGGAGGACTTCTTAAGTTCTTAGTCAAGGGTGGATTACTTCGGCTTCGGCCAACACTATTCTTTGGTGTTGTTGTTTCTTACTTCTTTGTTTGATTGTTGACCAGACTAGATAATTCCTGTCTCTTTATTAGTCTGTTGTTGAACACTAGTACCGAGTTCTTGTATACCCCGTTATAGCAGATCGAACTCTGGAGGGTATTGGTGTTTTTTGTTCGGCTGGCAGTACTCAGGGTTTGGGATCGTGTGTTTCCGTTGTGGCAGCGAGCCGTACTCGAGTCCTGATTGAGACCCCTTGTGTACCCGAGTGCCAGGTCGTAACACTAGCTATCATTATAATATTTGGAACAGGGTCTAGCTATCATTATAATATTTGGAACAGGGTCTAGCTATCATTATAATATTTGGAACAGGGTCTAGGTATCATTATAATATTTGGAACAGGGTCTAGCTATCATTATAATATTTGGAACAGGGTCTAGCTATCATTATAATATTTGGAACAGGGTCTAGCTATCATTATACTATTTGGAACAGGGTCTAGCTATCATTATAATATTTGGAACAGGGTCTAGCTATTATTAATATTTGGAACAGGGTCTAGCTATCATTATATTATTTGGAACAGGGTCTAGCTATCATTATAATATTTCATAGGGGCTAAATCTACGACAAACATTCCACAGATTGACACAAGCTGATTAAAATCGTCCAAATGTTAGCCAGAATATAATGCCAGGGAGTCTGTTAAGGGGTATATAGTGCTTGTTTTGTGGTCTATATATTTATATATTATATGTATATATTTTAGTTTCCTCGCTAGACTACCATCAAACACCCCATTAGAAAAACACCCCATTGATCCCCTTTCCAGATAAATGTGTACATTGTTTGTAGAAAAATGTCCTGGCCGAAGGCCGGTACCTTCTAAAAGTATAGGCTCGCTATTACTCGCCAGGAAAACATTGACACTCAAAGGGCACGAAAGGTCTTGATATTGACAAAAACATGAGGCGAAAGGTCTCAACATCGCCTAACTAACGGAACGAACGTCTTAAAACATCAAAACTAATATGCTAAACATGAGGGAGAAGGAGGTCCCAAAAAAGCGAGTATTATCCCCTTAACCCTTCGAGGATCATGACGCGTTGGACAGTATATTCTGGCTTTATTATGGCTTGCATTAGATGATTTATTATGGCTTGCATTAGATGATTTATTATGGCTTGCATTAGATGATTTATTATGGCTTGCATTAGATGATTTATTATGGCTTGCATTAGATGATTTATTATGGCTTGCATTAGATGATTTATTATGGCTTGCATTAGATGATTTATTATGGCTTGCATTAGATGATTTGATATAGATTAGGAACGGAATATGGATGTCAGAGGGTTAATTGTGATAGTCGGAACACTTACTTCATACAGCTCCTTCCTAAGCTGTATAAACTCGTGCTATGATAGTCAGAATATATTGCCAAAACGCGTCATGATCCTCAAAGGGTTAAACTGAAATAATTATGTATATGTCTATGCTTGAGTTTCTCAACTACTAGTACCACCTCTACCATAATCTACTAGTACCACCTCTACCATAATCTACTAGTACCACCTCTACCATAATCTACTAGTACCACCTCTACCATAATCTACTAGTACCACCTCTACCATAATCTACTAGTACCACCTCTACCATAATCTACTAGTACCACCTCTACCATAATCTACTAGTACCACCTCTACCATAATCTACTAGTACCACCTCTACCATAATCTACTAGTACCACCTCTACCATAATCTACTAGTATCACCTCTACCATAATCTACTAGTACCACCTCTACCATAATCTACTAGTACCACCTCTACCATAATTTCAGTCACCACCAGGACTACCACGAGAACCACATCTACCACAACAACAACAACAACAACATCCATCTCTGCAATATTTACCACCACCACCACTACCACCACTATCAATACCACTACCACCACCACAACCACCATCACAACTACCACCACCGCTACGACTACCACCACTAGTACTACTACCACCACCACTACTACCACCACCACCACTACCACCACTATCAATACCACTACCACCACCACAACCACCATCACAACTACCACCACCGCTATGACTACCACCACTACTACTACTACTACCACCACCACTACTACTACCACCACCACTACCACGACGACAGGTAACTGCTTTACAGAAAAGTAGTTTTGTTTTGTTGTATGTATGTATATACTCAGGCTGGGGGTGGCCGACTCAAGACAAAGCCCGAACAGAAACAAAATGTAAAGTTTCATTAAGGTGCGGGACCACTTTCGCGTTCCCTTGCCTCTTTCTCTGTCTCGGCTAGTAGGTGAATTTTACAAGGGGAGGAGGATTCCTAGCTACCCGCCCAAAAAGTAGGAAAAGTAGCATAAGAAAAGAGACAAACAGAAACGGCTAAGGTTGGGTTGAGGATGCAAAACCTCACTCTGGACAAGACCATCCCAGGGACTACATAGACGTCTTTTTATTTGATTTCAGCTACATTTAGACGATTTAATGAAGCTTAAGAAGGATATATGGCAGCTAAAAAGAAGACTTGAGATGGTATGTTGCCTCTCAATTAGTAGAAGTCCTTCCTAAGCTCAATAAAATCGTCTAACAATTACCGTCGCCGGTACAGAAAAAATCAAAGAAACGATAACTGATTACATTGCCACGTTCCTCACAGCCAACAAACGATAACTGATTACATTGCCACGTTCCTCACAGCCAACAAACGATAACTGATTACATTGCCACGTTCCTCACAGCCAACAAACGATAACTGATTACATTGCCACGTTCCTCACAGCCAACAAACGATAACTGATTACATTGCCACGTTCCTCACAGCCAACAAACGATAACTGATTACATTGCCACGTTCCTCACAGCCAACAAACGATAACTGATTACATTGCCACGTTCATCACAGCCAACAAACGATAACTGATTACATTGCCACGTTCCTCACAGCCAACAAACGATAACTGATTACATTGCCACGTTCCTCACAGCCAATAAACGATAACTGATTACATTGCCACGTTCCTCACAGCCAACAAACGATAACTGATTACATTGCCACGTTCCTCACAGCCAACAAACGATAACTGATTACATTGCCACGTTCCTCACAGCCAACAAACGATAACTGATTACATTGCCACGTTCCTCACAGCCAACAAACGATAACTGATTACATTGCCACGTTCCTCACAGCCAACAAACGATAACTGATTACATTGCCACGTTCCTCACAGCCAACAAACGATAACTGATTACATTGCCACGTTCCTCACAGCCAACAAACGATAACTGTTTACATTGCCACGTTCCTCACAGCCAACAAACGATAACTGATTACATTGCCACGTTCCTCACAGCCAACAAACGATAACTGATTACATTGCCACGTTCCTCACAGCCAACAAACGATAACTGATTACATTGCCACGTTCCTCACAGCCAACAAACGATAACTGATTACATTGCCACGTTCCTCACAGCCAACAAACGATAACTGATTACATTGCCACGTTCGTCACAGCCAACAAACGATAACTGATTACATTGCCACGTTCCTCACAGCCAACAAACGATAACTGATTACATTGCCACGTTCCTCACAGCCAACAAACGATAACTGATTACCTTGCCACGTTCCTCACAGCCAACAAACGATAACTGATTACATTGCCACGTTCCTCACAGCCAACAAATATAACCACAACCGTATCTACAACTGCTTTAAGGGGAGGCAGACCGTTTTTATGGACCCCCTTCTCCCTAATGTTTAGCCCCACTAGTTTTGAGATATTAAGATGTTCGGCCCATTAGTTTGGCGTTTAACACCTTTCGCCCCATTTCGTTGTTAATTTTAAGAGGCCTTCGGCCGGAAAATTTTTCTACCGAAAAATGTACAAATTTATTTTGAAGGGGGGCCTAGGGGGTGTTTTTCTAAGCTTGATGGAGGTCTAGGGAGGAAACTAAAAAAATATATGAATAAATTAATTAATAGACCAAACAAACGGCCAGTCTCTCCTTAACCCGTACAGCCCCAGCGACGCGTCTGACGCGTCGGCGATGTATGTAACGCACAGCCCCAGCGACGCGTCTGACGAGTCACCCTAATTGCTCCGACCGTAACATAAGGTGTAGCCACTCGAGAGGGCTCAGATTTGTGTGGGAACTGTGTACGTATCCCACGCAACCGTACCGATGGTTGAAAACTCTCAAAGTCCACGTGCGTGCGCGTGAGTGCGTTATAACCTGGTTTTTTGGGGTAATTGCCTTCAATTTTTTACTCTTGTAAAACACGTTTTCGGGGGCTCTGTAGGACCATTCTTTAAGCCTTTTGAGCGGTTTTTCGTTGTTTTTCCTTCATTCCTAACCCATTCGCTATTGTTTCTGGAATAAAACCATTTTTTGAAAACCGGCCGGGTTCTGGTGAACAAACATTACAAAACTAGCCGGGGCTCCACGGGTTAAGGGGGGATGGTTGTTTTGTTTTGTGCTGGCCCCCTCCCCCTCCTCCCTCATGTTTAGCCATTTTAGTTTTCAAATTGTAAAAGATTTGGCCCATTAGTGTGGTGATTTCAAGACCTTTCATCCCATTGTTCTTATGTGTAATATAAGGATCTTTTGGGCCATTTTGGGCCCATTTTTTTCCTGATGAGCGTTAGCAAGGTTGTAATGTAAAGGAGGAACTGGCCCTCGGTCGAGATATTTCTACGGAAAAATGTACAAATTTATCTCAAAGGGGGGGTCAAGGGCGTGTTTTTGTAAAGCTTGGAGGGCTAGCGAGGACAAAATAATATATATATATATTTATATATATATATATATATATATATATATATATATATATTTATATATATATATATTTATATATATACATATATATATATATATATATATATATATATATATATATACTTTTCTGCTCGATCTATAAATATTTACTTCGATCTAGAGGCAAATTCTTACATCTAGCGACATGAATTCTAGTGATTTTCCTGAGTTTTGGGCCATTTTAGAGTGATATTTTATATATTGTGGCATTATTCTAGCGATATTCTGGAGATTTGATCCATTTTAGAGAGATATTCCAGAGATCTTAGCATTATTCAAGCGATATGCCGGAGATCTGAGCCATTAGAGAGTCATTCTAGAGATTGCGGCAATATTGTAGCGATTGTCAGCATATATTTACTCTCTAGCGGACTTTATGTGGTAGCCCTGTAGATAATGGTTCCTCGGTCACATATTGTAGCGATTGTCAGCATATATTTACTCTCTAGCGGACTTTATGTGGTAGCCCAGTAGATAATGGTTCCTCGGTCACATATTGTAGCGATTGTCAGCATATATTTACTCTCTAGCAGACTTTATGTGGTAGCCCTGTAGATAATGGTTCCTCGGTCACATATTGTAGCGATTGTCAGCATCTATTTACTCTCTAGCGGACTTTATGTGGTAGCCCTGTAGATAATGGTTCCTCGGTCACATATTGTAGCGATTGTCAGCATATATTTACTCTCTAGCGGACTTTATGTGGTAGCCCTGTAGATAATGGTTCCTCGGTCACATATTGTAGCGATTGTCAGCATATATTTACTCTCTAGCGGACTTTATGTGGTAGCCCTGTAGATAATGGTTCCTCGGTCACATATTGTAGCGATTGTCAGCATATATTTACTCTAGCGGACTTTATGTGGTAGCCCTGTAGATAATGGTTCCTCGGTCACATATTATAGCGATTGTCAGCATATATTTACTCTCTAGCGGACTTTATGTGGTAGCCCTGTAGATAATGGTTCCTCGGTCACATATTGTAGCGATTGTCAGCATATATTTACTCTCTAGCGGACTTTATGTGGTAGCCCTGTAGAAAATGGTTCCTCGATCACATATTGTAGCGATTGTCAGCATATATTTACTCTCTAGCGGACTTTATGTGGTAGCCCTGTAGATAATGGTTCCTCGGTCACATATTGTAGCGATTGTCAGCATATATTTACTCTATAGCGGACTTTATGTGGTAGCCCTGTAGATAATGGTTCCTCGGTCACATATTGTAGTGATTGTCAGCATATATTTACTCTCTAGCGGACTTTATGTGGTAGCCCTCTAGATAATGGTTCCTCGGTCGGTCACATATTGTAGCGATTGTCAGCATATATTTACTCTCTAGCGGACTTTATGTGGTAGCCCTGTAGATAATGGTTCCTCGGTCACATATTGTAGCGATTGTCAGCATATATTTACTCTCTAGCGGACTTTATGTGGTAGCCCTGTAGATAATGGTTCCTCGGTCACATATTGTAGCGATTGTCAGCATATATTTACTCTCTAGCGGACTTTATGTGGTAGCCCTGTAGATAATGGTTCCTCGGTCACATATTGTAGCGATTGTCAGCATATATTTACTCTCTAGCGGACTTTATGTGGTAGCCCTGTAGATAATGGTTCCTCGGTCACATATTGTAGCGATTGTCAGCATATATTTACTCTCTAGCGGACTTTATGTGGTAGCCCTGTAGATAATGGTTCCTTGGTCACATATTGTAGCGATTGTCAGCATATATTTACTCTCTAGCGGACTTTATGTGGTAGCCCTGTAGATAATGGTTCCTCGGTCACATATTGTAGCGATTGTCAGCATATATTTACTCTCTAGCGGATTTTATTTGGTAGCCCTGTAGATAATGGTTCCTCGGTCACATATTGTAGCGATTGTCAGCATATATTTACTCTCTAGCGGACTTTATGTGGTAGCCCTGTAGATAATGGTTCCTCGGTCACATATTGTAGCGATTGTCAGCATATATTTACTCTCTAGCGGACTTTATGTGGTAGCCCTGTAGATAATGGTTCCTCGGTCACATATTGTAGCGATTGTCAGCATATATTTACTCTCTAGCGGACTTTATGTGGTAGCCCTGTAGATAATGGTTCCTCGGTCACATATTGTAGCGATTGTCAGCATATATTTACTCTCTAGCGGACTTTATTTGGTAGCCCTGTAGATAATGGTTCCTCGGTCACATATTGTAGCGATTGTCAGCATATATTTACTCTCTAGCGGACTTTATTTGGTAGCCCTGTAGATAATGGTTCCTCGGTCACATATTGTAGCGATTGTCAGCATATATTTACTCTCTAGCGGACTGTATTTGGTAGCCCTGTAGATAATGGTTCCTCGGTCACACATTCACAGGACACAGGAATCCCACTTAACCCTTCCCGGACGGCTAGTACGTTTATTACCCTGTGCTGCCTGGCGGGGTGATTCCACAAATATTTGCTCACTTTCGCTCGCCGTAGCGCCATAACTATAGCTCAAATGTGAACGAAACGGTGATTTTTTAAACGAGCAACTCATCGTCTCCCAATATAAGTCTAGCCAGCATGTTGCAGCGAGTGTGGAGGGAGAGGGGAGGTGATGAAGAGGACTTACTTTCAAGGCAGAATCCCCAACGCGTTCGGATGTATGGACTGCCCTCTGACTTAAGCCTCTCTCTCTCTCTCTCTCTTTCTCTCTCTGTATATGTATGTGTTGTGCCGGGTCCTGATAAGTTAGTTCCCTTGATACAGTCCGTAAAACAATCCAGTTCTGGTTTGATGGACTTAAATATACTTGACATGAACATACCAAGTAGGTTCTATATACAGTAAAATTGGTATTCAAAGGTTCAATATAGTACTCAATAACAACACCAAGAAGAACATATATAAAGGCTTTATTTACTAAGCATGAGAGCAGGTGAATTATAAGGATCATGAGGGAAGACCCAACAATATTAACAAACATATATATTATCCTTACTTCAGGACAATGTTACTGATACCAGAATAACTCAATAGTGAAAGTCTAGCATTAAATCAGATCATGTAGAAAACATACATAGAGGCATAATGTACAAGAATGACTTTTAACCTTCAATGCAATAGTAAATGAGAGTCAAAATATCTTCCGTATTCACAAGAGACTTCAATGCTCTAGATAATGATCCTAGAGTCACAATGTGGAGAGTTGAGCTTATAAAGATATTGGCACAGGAGGCTAGGTGAGTCACGCGTAGGGCTCAGCTGACCCTTAAAACTGACCGCGTGAACTTGTCCTCAGGTCATCATCAAATCAAATTGAGTAGTGACAGTGGGTTAGGGGGAAGTGGGGATAGGACAAGAATTAGTTGGATGAAGTGAGTTTTAGGAGGAGAAAAAGGTGTCCAGGCTTAACTGGAGCTGCCTGAGGGTTTTCAGTGTTTGGGAGATCGGCGTTACTACGAAGACGGCTGGACCCGACCAGGGAGGCAGTGGGTCGAGAGCTGGGCGGCTGGAAATGTGGGCTATTGTACGGGTAGGGAATTTAAGGCCATATATTTATCCTCCCGGCCCGACTGGGACGTACTAATAGCCCGCTGGTGATGAGGTGTTGGTGAGGGTGATGGGTGGTGGTGGTGATATTACTTCCTTGGGAGGTCCGGGAAGCCTTGCTTCAGAGCTTGCTTCACTGTTAGGCCGCATTCGATGTAGTTGTATTTGCCTTTTTTGTGAAAATAGCAATTGCAGCCTAAGCAACTCCAGTCTAACATGCAGTAGCTCAGGAATCCGTCGTATTCAGGTGGGACGCAGTCCTCGTAAGCATGACTCATAGTCATGTTGTGGTCCTCATTCAGGTGTGGTAGGCAGATATCCAAGAACAATTGGTGAGGGGTCTTGCGGGTGTCTGGTTTCTTCTCTACCTGTCTCACTGGTTCGATTTCAATGAGGGGCATGGAGGCACCTTTTTTTGGTTTTGAAGGAGGTGAAGGAGGCTCTGCAGGTGGGATTGGTGTTGACTGCAGGGGTCTCCTCCATCGCCTCTTCTTCTTCTGCTGCAGGTGTCGGAGTTGAGTTGGTTTCTTCAGCAGCTCTTCCAGGATCAGCTTCTGGAGTTACTGCTTCAGGTTCAGGGGGACAGTTTTTTCTGTTTAGAGGTGCTTTGATGGTCAAGCGCCTCTGTGGAGTAGGTCTCTGTCTGACAGGACAGGTCAGGTCACTGGGAAGGTCACCAGGTGAACTGAGGTAGTAATAAATACTTTTCTTTGTTAATGCAACTATGAACTTAGCTGAACAGCGATGTTAATTTACTTTACAGGACAGGGCTGAGATTATCATTTATAATTACTGAGAAGTATCAAAATCGCCCTAACTGAATGTATATCTTATCACAGGATTATATTACTTGAACATATGCTACGATAACGAACCGAACTTAGGAATATGTGTTTCTAATATTTTCTAGGCGAAGCAAAGTAATAATGTGAACTGGATATGCAAAGGAAATGGTTTTAAAAATAGTTTTACTGGAGGGTATTAATTAGGTCAAGATATAATCTTTAATATTCGTGATAAAGACAACACACGAAGATAAACGAAATAACTAGCTGAGTCCCAATAGACTCAGATTGAAATGAACACTTAAGTTTTAATCTCAAAAAGTGGAAACTGACTGATTAACAAATATCGATCGGTAGATCGGACTTAATAATTAAATTGGCGCTAATGACGAAGTTTAGCTCATTGACATTTAACGCAATATCAGATTCGCTTCTGAACGAGTTAACACGGCGAGTAAAATAAAATGTACAGGCACGATTAGTAAATGGACGTAGGCGACGAAGTCCTACTCATTGATACTCAAAATTAATAGTACCAGACTCGTTTCTGAACGGGTTAACAACTGCGAGGTGAATGAAATACACAGATACAATTATTAGTGTATGGTGGACAAAAGTGAGACGAAACACGGAGGAAAGAATTCCTAAACACGGTATTCGAAATATCACAACATCAAGATTTACAAGAACATAAAAGCACGTCTATAAGATATATTTCATATGCGATTTACTAGCAAAAGAATTAAGGAATTACACTATGCACTCGTTGGAAAATTGGGCATAGGTTCTAGGTAAAAACTGATTATATAAATTGAGTGATCACGGAATATACTAAGACTTCAACTCACAAAGAATAAATCAACATACACTTAGTCAGTAAATCTGCTAGCATGGGGGCCTGAATATATATATTAATACACGGATATGTAACGTATGCGTAAGTTATGAATTAAATAAAGTCTTGAAAAAGGGTCAAGGAATTAAGGCAAGTTTAACACAGAATAACACAGATTCAGAGGGATGACATTTATTACGCAAGTACGTGATCTTGGGCACAGATCACAATTAAATCAGGACACACACGGTTCACATATTTACCAAAACAATACCTCACAACAATTATCAACAGAGAAAGACACGGAAACACTTAGGTATTTGGAAGGGCAGGGGGGGGGGGGGGGGGGAGTGCTGGTCTGGCCGGCATAGAGGGTAGTAGCCAATTCTTGCACAGCTGGTTACCTCCTCGAGCAGGGGTTCTCGGTTTAGGCCTGATTACGTAATTGGAACAGGGGTCCTAGGTCCAGGCCTGTTTACGTAATGGAGCAGGGGTCCTAGGTCCAGGCCTACATCCGTGGCTCGAGCAGGGGTCCTCGATTCAGGGCGCCAGGCAACAGACAGGTGGTCCTCCAGTAATCCTGAAGGAGGGGGAGGCGTCGTCCGGGGGGCACTCTCGAGAGCAAGGAGGGGGGGGGGAACCGTAGCAACACTGTCCCAACTAGGCCGTTCCTGGTGCTCAAGCTTAGTTAGTAGGTGAGGTGGTGCTTAGCCGTCCGGCTGGCTCAGTTGACAGCGTGCCTGATTCCCATCTCGAGGTCTCGCGTTCAATCCCCGCTCAGATTGAAAAGTTTTTCTGGGATATAGCCGGCGGTTACCATCTCCCCATGAGCAATGGGGATGGGTAATGGTCTCTGGTAGACTAAAGAAAGCCAAGCGCTTGTGAATCCTCGAAGGAGGAGATACGGGCGCTATATAAGTAACCAGAAGATTATTATTACTTTCCTCAGGTTTTTCTGAGGTCCTATGCAAATATTTTCTTGCTTCAGGTGTCAATGAACTCGGAGGGGGTATAGGGGTATTGAGGAAAGAGGAAAAATGGTTGTTGTGAGGTACATATACATTCTAGCCTTGAAACTCAGGTATTATCATATGGGCCTGGTTCCAAGGTAATATTATAATATTTAATGGGGCAACTGGAAGGTCCAGGGCTGCTGTGTAAAATGGAAAACACTAAAGGCTAAATCTGCAACAATTGTCTTACAGGTCTTCTAATTATCCTAGGACATAGGTATAGAGGATTGTGTTTGTATTTTCGGGGGCATGGAGTTGTCAGGCACTATCAGGTCCATTTGTCCCTGTAATATTCTGGGCACTGGTGAGTAGATTGCATAAACATATTTTCTGAGTAATCTACATCTGGGTGGAGGTGATAGAGAAGTGTCCTTCTTGATAGTGAGGACCAGGGGGATGTCCTGAGGATCCAGGGGGAGGGTCCTGGTCTCCTGGAGGCTCAAAGAAATGTCCTTCTTGATAGTGAGGACCAGGGACAGGGCCCTGAAGGACTTAGTGAAAGGGTCCTTAATGACCAGGGGGCGGTCCTCCATTTTCTTTGGAAGGAGGTAGGTGAAAGAAAACTTCTTACTGGTGTGGTTAACTGGTGTAAAGTTAACTGTTGTAAAGATGTGGCCTGGGTGGTTATGCTGGTCATTCGATGTCCTCAGGTTTTGGGCCCGTCATCTCAGTATGTATATGTATGTATATATATATATATATATATATATGTATATGTGTATACCTGTATGTATATGAATGTATATGTATATATACTGTATATATATGCATGTATATGTAATATTATGTATGTATGTACACTGTACAGTATGTATATATATGTATGTATGTATGTATATATGTATGTATATATATATATATATATATTATATCTCTTTCTCTCTCTCTTAGGCCTCACTCAAGTCGACTTTGATTGTATAATTTCTGTGTTATGTCACAGGTCCGTGACTGAGATTATTTACTTATAGGTAGATAGGTAGAGGAAGATTGTGAGGGGAGAGAACAGCTGTGAAGAAATTAGGGAGAGTGTGGAGGTGAGCCGGGGTAGACGCTGACCGTCAAGTTCAGGCGTACATGTGTGCGTGTGTGCGTTCTCGCTTGTAGGGGCGAACATACGCCTGTGTACCGCTAGGGTCTACGCGTAGGCCTACGTGTAGATATATTTTCTCTTTATTCTCTCTCTCTTTCTCTCTCTCTCTCTATATATATATATATATATATATATCTCTCTCTCTCTCTCTCTCTCTCTCTCATGCCCGCTCTCTCACCCCTCCTGTCTCTCTTTTTCTCTCTCACCCCTTCTCTCTCTCTCTCTCTCTCTCTCTGTCCTCCTTCTCCTCCCTCCCAATAGCAACCCCACACATGTACACAGGCTTTCAGAGGTAATGCCATAAATATGCTTGCAAAATTACTAGTCAGTCTTTCTCTCTCTGGGTAAACAGGCCTACAACCAAGAACGCACACACGCACACATGTACGCTGTGACCATCAGTGCCTCGTGTCTATTGTTACACACTACACAGGCTAAGCTCGCGTACCTCTCACTCGCCCTCGCACCACCCCTCATACGGAATCCGACACTGGCAAATTTTGTCTATCCATCACAGCTGTGATAGCGGTACTGACCAACGTTCCCGTGGTGAGGAGGAGTGGGAGGGAGTCTGTGGTACACTGCCTGACCACCAGATTTAGTTTCCTACGTAAATTATAGCGGGAATTAACCATTCTACTTAAGTCGTCAGCCGAGGTATGGGCGACTTGTCTCTTTCTACTTCAGTCGTCAGCCGCGAAACAAGGGTTAAGGGGAGGCTGGCCGTTTGTTTTGTCTATTAATTCATGTATTCAAATATTTTGTTAGTTTCCTCCCTAGACTTCCATCAAGCTTAGAAAAACACCCCCTAGACCCCCTTCGAGACAAATTTGTACATTTCTCGGTAGAAAAATGTCCCGGCTGACGGCCGGTTCCTCTTCAAAGTGCAGACTCGCTATCGCTCGCCAGGAAATAATCGACACCTAAATGACAAAAAAAATCTTAAAATTGACAACGAAATTGGGCGAAAGTTGTTAACATTTTAAACATATTGGTAGGTAATGGACTAGTGCTTAGGATGTACATTGTGTTTCACAGGTAGGAGTACCAGGAATTGCACTCACAGCGAATATATAGATTAAAGGTGATAAATCGGCACCAACAGTTCTAGACTAGTACGAAGTATTTTAAACAAAGCGGGCAATATGCCTGGATACTACATCCTTACTGCTTCTTGGATAATGGGAAAATATTTATTTCCGGTATAAATCAACAGCAGAGCTCTGGAACTCTCTCCCAGAATCAGTCTTTCCCTCTTCCTATGACCTAAATTGCTTCAAACTCCGTGTGTCCAGGCATTTTGGCTCGAACGTCCCTTGATTTTGGCCCTGTCACTCTTTCAACTATGGGGGAGGCACTCGTTATAGGCAGTTATGCCTTTTGCCTCCCTCAATCACATAGAAAAAAAAAAAATAAAAAAAAATTAGATTTTTTTTTTTTTTTTTAATTTTAATACCACAAATTTTCCAAGTGCTTTTTTTATTGTTTTGTGTTCATTTGAATCAATATACAGTATAGTGTTTGTAATTAATTAGAAATCTCGGAAAAACCTATTTTCCCTATTTTCGATCTATGTTGAGACACTCTCCCCGATAGTGGGGAGGGCTATGATTTGAAGAAATTAGCCTAACCTAACAACCTTACCTAACATATCCTAGTATTATGGGCGGGGGCTGCCGCCCCCACACCTCCCCTGGATGGGTACTAATCCCTTAGTAAAAAAAAAAAAAAAATTGGCTGTCAATTATACGAAGGTAAAAAACAGGTTGATGAAGTCTATGGTGTTTACTCTGCAATCTTCAGCTTTGATTGTATGTTAATAACAGAAAAATACCGTATTGACAACCTTGTTACGAAAATTAAATTTGTTTGGATACTTTATATTAGGTTTTTCCGAGGGTTAAAACACATTTTCATATGATCTTTAGAGCTGTTGATAACTGGAAGTACAGTATTGACAATTTTTTTACGAAAAAGACATTTTGGTACCATACTTTTTTATTAGGTTTTGCCGAGGGTTAAAACAAATTTTCATATGATCTTTAGAGCAGATAGATTCCATATTTATCTTCAAATATATAAAACACATTTGTGGTATTAAAATAATATTGAACCAAAAAAATAATAATACAAAAAAAAAAAAAAAAATAAAACTACTTGTAGCCTAGTACATATTGACCTCAATTGGGTAAGATTTTACGGTGTGACAGCTGCGAGACTCATCGATTTTTGTGTGGCATACAGGGCTTGGCCCCACTCAACTAGTTCTGTTTCCCACGGCAAATGGTTATTGCCAATTGGAGCTTATTTTTCCCTTTTTATCCTCCATTTTCCCTAATCTTCATAGCCCTCCCCACTAGGGGGTGGGGGGGGGGGGGTGCTCAGCCTATAGATTGTTGAATAATGGGTAAATACTAATTTCCTGCAGTCCTTGCTGTAAATCAACACTATATCAAAGAAAACACGAAAAACATAAAATATAAAAGTAAATGCTAAAACTCTTTGGTAATTCTGCATAACTACAACTCCTGTTATTTTAGGTTTTATTAATTTTTGTATTTTAATGTGTTCTAAGTGTGTATTTTATTGTTAGAAAGTAAGGAAAGCACTTTTTAAAAGCATTTGCATTGTTAATTTTATTTCAAATACCCCAACAATCTAGGAGTTCACTCGATTTAGTCAACTAGCTGAAAAGACATTAGCCTAACCTAACAACCTTACCTAACCTATCCTAGTATTTTGGGTGGGGGCTGCCGCCCTCACACCCCCGCTGATTGGGTATTAACACTATACAAAATTGATGGGATAAAGTCTATCGTGTTTACTCTGCAATCTTCAGCTTTGGCTGTCGATAACACGAAAGTACCAATAGAAATGTACTGACTTCTTTTAGGTGAAGCTCCACTCTAATTGGCTACTAACCATCGGTCGGGGAGGCGCCTCCAAGGAGGCTACAATGTTAACAAAGTGTCCTGGACTGGCTGTACAAAAATAGCTCTGATAATGTTATAGGGGAGTGAAAATCAAATTGACAAAATAAGAAAAGTAGCACTTATCCGCACATCAGTAAGGTCCCTGGAGTAAGGTAAAGGGTACTTCACACAGTCAGGAATGCGAGCTAGAATCACTAGGAGTAATGATTCCTGGTGATTCCTGGGAATACGACCGCGAATGTCTGCAATTCCCCGTGCACTCACAACACCGTATGAACCAGTGGGAGTGTACCTGCGAATCACTTGGAATCACTGGGAATCACCAGAAATCACCGGGATAAAACCAGGAATGAAGTGCGAGTTATTAAAAAGTTGAAAATTTCGGATTACTGTAATATACGAGTCAATAGGAGTAATATAGGAATCACTGGGAATTAGATAGGAGTCTCTGGGAGTCACCGAGCATCACTGGGATTTGTTAGGAATGAGATGCGAGTATACCAGGCATGGCCCCTATTGTGCACAGCCCCTATATAAGGGGCCCCCAAGCTGTGCCAAGCCACATGCACACTCACCACCGCCCCACGGACACTATAACTACAGTCCTCTAATATCATCATTAAGTATTATGACTGTATTCATACATCATTACAGACATTAATATAATATGATAAGTCTGTATTATTATGTACCGTAAGTTCATAATATCAATGCTTACTATACTTTAAGAAACAAATATATTTAAACTATTGTCTAAATAGTGGATAGTTAATCCTTCCCACCCTCTTGTTTTCATTCGTTACCGAGTTCTGTAATATTTCATACGATTACCTAAAATAGGTAACACTTATAGGTTGTGTTAGTTTGCTTAAGTTAGGTCAGGGGAGTTGCAGAACTTCAAGATTATTAACCGGCGACTACAACGGCCCCTAAACAACCAAGCCATGATTACGCTGGCTCAAAGTTTACCCCGGCGACTACAACGCCCCTCGAAGTAGTAATCCAAACTCCATTCTCCACCACCAAGCAAACTTGACATTTCACAACACATACAAACACGTATCCACCACTCTCGTTATGTTAGGTAAGGGGAGTTGCAGAACTTGTAGACTACAAGGTATTGTAACATTGACCATACATTGTTCACATTATTTAATTACCTCAACTACCGTAATTTCTTATCTACACACAATCACTGGGTGAATACAATATCTTGTGGGAAATTGTACTTACACAGGTTAATACTAGACCTATTTATAATGTTTGACCAAGAAAAGTTAACTACCCGTATAGTGTATATTATACTTTTACGTGAGAAGTATTACAGGTTTATATGAATAATATATTTATTTAAGGGTACATCACACAGTCAGGAATGCGAGCTAGAATCACTAGGAGTAGTTGAAAATTCGGATTCCTGGGCCTATTCGCGGTGAAAAATCGATGACTCCTAGTGACTCTAGCGGTATCCTAGTGATTCCTGTTAGACTCCCAGTAACTCCAAACCACTACGGGCGATTTGCCCTGTCCGACAAAATGTTCACCGTGTTTAAGGTTCTCGCCACGAATTGGACTATTCCCAGTGACTCTCAATGATCCCCAGTGATTCCCCAGTGACTCCCAGCGAGTCCTGGTGATTCTCGGTGAATCGTATCTGATTCGCGGACAGGTTTCGATTTCAGTTTCAGTTCTCACCAGAATCACCAGGACTCACTGGGAGTCACTGAGGAATCACTGGGGATCACTGGGAATGGTCCGATTCGCGGCGAGAACCTTAAACATGGTGAACATTTTGTCGGACAAGGCCAATCGGCCGGGACTGGTTTGGAGTCAACAGGAATCACTAGGATATCGCTAGAGTCACTAGGAGTCATCGATTTTCACCGCGAATAGGCCCAGGAATCCGAATTTTCAGCTACTCCTAGTGATTCTAGCTTGCATTCCTGACTGTGAAGTACCCTTAAGAGCGAAAACAAATAATTCCATGAGACAGGAATCCCGTAATCAAGGAGTTGTTGTTCTGCAGAATACCCAACTCTTTACTGTCACACGGTAAAAACTTACCCTAAATGGTTTTGAAGTGCCGTGAAAGACATCTTGATAATATTCAAGACCTCTTTCGCCGCCCTATTAGAAATAATTTATAGGGAAAATGGGGACCAATAGACTCGCCATATTTTTCTCATTATAGTCCGCATGGAGGAATTTCGTTATCGACACTTGAAAAAACCCGATTACACCGAAAAATAACACGAAAATAATAAATCACGACCGTAAACTAAGCATTGTGCCCAATGAATCCTTCGACTTGACTCCTCTTCTTCTTGTTTTGAAATATGCGGTGAGTGCGATTCACCCAATAAATGGCGTGAGCGTTACTCACAAAAACGAAATACCGGCAACCTGTTTTTGCCCCCTTACAGATCTACATATATGAGGATGACAATAAATCAAGGGGAGGGGGGATGTAAGGGGGGCCAATGCCCCCCTCAACCCATCATGTATCCAATGTAACCCACAATTTCCTTTGCCTACTGTAAAAGCACGATTCACCCAATAAATGGCACCATTTGACGCCGTATATTCAAATTAATGAATAATGGGTAAGTTAATGCAAATCCTCCACTCAAACCATGAAAAACAACAATAAAACACTATATTCCTTGAAAAAAGATATAAAGAAAACTTGTTAAATAAGGCGGCTCTAGCTGTCTTGAATGTTACCGACATCTTTAACCCTCGTCTATCGGGTGGGAATTGGGCTATTTTGGGCATATTCAGGCCCTCCTGAATGATAAATCAAGTATCTGCATGAAAAGAAATTTATTCAGCAAAAACTAGGCGCTAAAAGCTTCAAAATGAGACCAGAACAAGCTATGTAGCACTCGTGGTTCTCATACAGTGGTACCAGTAACATGGGAGTTTAGCGTATAGCGGTATATTTTTCCCAGCTACGCTCACTACTGGCTACACTGCCGGCCTCACGAGAACACAGGGAGGGTGAGTCAGTGGGCAGCGGTAGGCCATGGGAGTCGGACGTGTGGCCCGCTGCGCTCCCGGCCATTTGCACTCTATTTTAACCCTTTAAAAGCCATAATAATGCTCCTAACTTGCTGCAAATTGGAGCCCGGCTATAGCCGGGCGCCGCTCTTTAAGGGTTAATGATATCCTCCAGAAAATCAGATTTTATCACTAACCTAGCCTAACCTAACCTGGGGTTGCTGCCCCCAGATCTCTGCTGGTCTTAGCATTGATGTAGAGAATGAAAAAAAGTACTAAAATTACGGAGGAAGAATGAAATAGATTAGATCTCTACTGATTCAAGATGGCCGTCTTTCTTATTTCCATCCTTATATAACCCACACAGCCTAATGAAATGTTTTTAATTTTGGATAGCAGTTCTAAATTACTTAATATTAATTATCCTTTACAATATATACAATCACCAGGTTCTGGTAGGAAATGGTTCACTTTAATGAGGTTACCCTATTAGAAGGGTGTTGCCAACACTACCCAGATACCAGTGTAGTCAATTTATTGGAAGGGTGTTGCCAACACTACCCAGATACCAGTGTAGTCAATTTATTGGAAGGGTGTTGCCAACACTACCCAGATACCAGTGTAGTCAATTTATTGGAAGGGTGTTGCCAACACTACCCAGATACCAGTGTAGTCAATTTATTGGAAGGGTGTTGCCAACACTACCCAGATACCAGTGTAGTCAATTTATTGGAAGGGTGTTGCCAACACTACCCAGATACCAGTGTAGTCAATTTATTAGAAGGGTGTTGCCAACACTACCCAGATACCAGTGTAGTCAATGTATTTCTCACAACACTACCCAGATACCAGTGTAGTCAATTTATTAGAAGGGTGTTGCCAACACTACCCAGATACCAGTGTAGTCAATGTATTTCTCACAACACTCATATACTAAGTTTTCGTATAGTTGTACAATTCTCAGCATATATAATATATAAAGTTACACCTGCTCGAATCTTTGAACCTTTGAAGCTAAGTTATGAAGCATGTGTGTTATAATAATGTATTGTTTTGTCTTATTTGCGTTCAATACTGATTCAATTCTCCCTACCAATAAATGCCTACAGTGGCCGATAGAGGCGCTGAACGCAAGGTTTATCGCGGTGCATTGTGAGAAATGGGCGACATCGCGGAGCTATCCACCCTCTCTTTCCTTCAACAATTCTATAATATATGCAGTTAGTCGAAATTTCTGTAGGTGACACATACTTTGGTCTATGCATACTGTTGTTTTATATATTTTAAAATCACCCATTTTCATAAATATATTTATATATTTCATATGTTGTATATTTCATATATTATATATTTCATATGTTATATATTTCATATATTATATATTTCATATGTTATATATTTCATATATTTACAATACAAAGTCAGCAGGTATTTTCCCGCCAATTTTGTTATGATAATTAATCAGCTTATAATTATGTTTGTAGTCATAATCAGCTGCATATGGACCTTCCCTTTATTACTATACTATATAAGCACTTAGTGTAGTAGTATGCTGTATTATGAAAACGTGTAGAATCACACACAAATTGAGATAAACTGTGCATATCCTAGGTGTTGGGTATAGTGATGTCTACAGTCGTAGCTCTGGCGCTAGTTCAGAAGCGTCCACCAGAGGTCTCAAAGGAATTGTTGGTAGGGAGAATTGCTCATAAAAACTGACGTGTGACACCGCCTTAATACAATGCACAATAAATTACCTTAACAATTCAGGGACAATTCCCTAACTTTAATGGGGAGGAAATCACTTTTTCTGGTCCCCCTTCTCCCTTATGTTTAGCATATTAATTTTGAAATTTTTAGACGTTCGTTCCATTAGTTTGCGATTTTGAAACATTTCGCCTCATTTCTTTGTCAATATTAAGACCTTTCGTGCCATTTAGGTGTCGATATTTTCCTGGCGAGCGGTAGCGTGCCTGTAATTTTAGAAGGAATACCGAAATATGTACAAATTTATCTTGAAAGGGGGTCTAGGGGATGTTTTTTGTTTAAGCTTGATGGATGCCTAGCGAGGAAACTAAAAAATGCATGAATATAATAAATATATAGACCAAAAACCAAGGACTACCCCCTTAAGTGGTTGTGGAGGCCCATGGAGAGATAGACAGAGGAATCAGGATGTACAGTCGTGCTAATAAGTCATGTCTCGGCACCAAGTATGGTTTGATCCATTATTGGTATCAGCAATATCTAAGCTTGATTTCTTCATATCGAGTAAAATATACAAACATGTTCCTACACTTACCCACCCTATGCAACATCTGACAGACAATAATACAGCACAGAGCTAGACACACGTAATGGCAGCTGGGACATGACTTATTAGCGCGACCATACGTAAGCATTGTGGTGTGGGTTTGGATGTGCTGGAGAGTGTAAAAATGACCGCCTTCAGAGGTTCGGTCATGTGCAGCATAATATGGTGGGCGAAAGAATTACTATAAAAGTGAGGTGGATGGACGAAGAGGGAGATGTAGACCGAGAGTGAGGTGGAGGGATGGAGTTGAGATGCATATGAGTGAAAAGGGTGTTGGGTAGGAGGACGGGTGCTGGCTTACAGATAACAGAGGTACATGGAGGCAATTCATTCGTGGTCACCCCCTCGGGGATCAAGTCGTCTGGCACAAGACAGAATAGCTATTGCAGAGGATCACGGTGTCAAATCATTGCAATTTTATTTGAAGACTGTTACGACTGAGGTTCAAATATATCAGGGCTCTTATTCATTGGACTAGTAATGGCATAAATGCTACAACGGAAAGCGCTAGATCCAACCTCTGATGTATATTCTCAGTGAACAAAGAATATAAATACTCTCCAGAGTTCTATATGCAATAATAGGTTATCAAACTCTCAATAAATGTGCGTCTACTCTAGGCTTAATGTTATGTGAAAACAGCCTATTACTACCTATAACCGAAGGTGCTTGGTTATGGTATGCAAAGTAAGGTGGTAAGAGAAGTTACAGCTTACGTTACTTTAATCAATAAATGTCAGGCACTCCTGCATGAAAGAAAGTGCACTAAAGTCCTTCAACACCAACAAGGAATCTTCTTTAAATGTTAGATGCTATCAAGATGCTCGAATCGGAAATGGAACCCAAAAAGGCAGGCAGCGGAACAATGCTCGAGCAGGCTATGCTCACAAAAGGCAGGATATATAATGCAGTCGGAGCCAAGAATATCCTAAACGCTACAACAATAATAATAATCGCCACAACAATGCAGTATTCCTATCAACAAAAAGAGCCTAAGTCGTTTGTGTCTCAATACATCAAACTAAGCTGCGAAAGGCTTGTGTAATCATAAACGGGTATGCATAATAAGAGTAATTGGTTTAATATACTTAATGTCTACTATGACTGATAAAGTCTAGCTAGAGTCAATGATACGAGATACTGGTGCGCATGGCATGCCGCATAGCCTAGTGCAAATCTCAAGTCTGTTCGTCAAATATTACGTTATAGGGAAGGGTAGCTCTCTTGAGAAACCTTAATACCGAAGTATTAAGCGTTCTCCTGGCGTACCTCAAAGACAAACTACCGAGCCTAGAACAGAGCAGAATGGTATAGGCAAAAAACCCTCATTCGTGCATGCTCTACTCTCAATGGCACACAGACTAGAATTTACCCAATCAACTCCAGTTCTCAGGTATGTCGTGCAGCTTTTAACTAAAGCCAGCACCCATCGGAAACAATACCTTATAGTATCAGACTCCTAGTCTAGCATTATCTAATCCAGCAGAACACTAATAATTATAGGAAGCGGTACTGAACAATATGAATGCCAACCAATGCTTCGTGATCAACTTATCTTAACAACTAACATACATGGGTTATATAAGACCTTAACGCACAATACAACTGGCCAGCATGAAGCTGATTATGCAGAGTTAACCAGAGGGGGTATAATATTAATAAAAGGTGGTGAAAGATATGGAAAATGAGAGAGATAGGCAGAGGTTATGGGGGGAGACAGGTATCAAAGGGATAAGAGGGATGCGTTCTAGAAACCAGATCTGAGGGAGAGAGTAGCGAGAGAGCTGTATATATACTAGCACTAGCTCGAACCGCGTAGGAAAAGCGGTAACAAGTCCTCTAGCCAATGCTAAAGAAGCTAGCCAAACATGACGTCACCAAGCATGGTAAAAAACTCCTCCAACCAATCCCAAGAGACCAGCCAGCTATGACGTCATCGAGTATAGCAAAAAACACTGCGCGCCTCCCCACACTCTGTTCTACACTCTGTTCTACTCTCACTCTCTCTCTCTCTCAAATCCTATCATTACTACTTAATGATAAAACATATACTTTGCAACTAAATATATAAAGCCTTGACATCGGTGAAAACAAAGAGCCTTTCTGGACTGCCCATGACACAAGCTTTCATATGAAATAAAGCACACAACAATACATCAACTGTAGCCACCTCCACTGCCCTGGCGATCCTAGCGAGTCACTGTAGGACAAGCCATGCAGTTCTAACGGAGTGGTTAACGTCACACCCCCAAGATTTTTCTCAGAGGCCCAAGGCTCACAAAAATCTGATTGTTAGAACCCATGCTATATCTCTACTTCCCATCACCCACCGGCAGTAAAATATCTGGCACAGTTCTCAACAAAACATTTTACAAAATTATAACCCTCCCCAACACAATAGGTTAAATCATATGTAGTTATGCTCCTCAAGAGCGAGCTTCCCTAGCCCAGCATTCTGAGAGGAGTGCAACTCAGAATTACTGCTATAACATACTGAAAAAATTCAACTATCAAAGAAAGAGTTTTTTATTTGATTTTTATGTTTTTAATTTGTTTATTTCGGCTGCACTATAGGGGCAAGCCTAGTTTTTTTCTTCTATACCAAACGCTCAACTCCTGCTTTACGACCCAATACGCTGGGCTACAACCGCGAGCCAACAAGCACCAAGCGCAAAATACTATTCAAACTAAAGCAGGAGGCTACCCGGGTGTCAATCTACCCAGGATCGTCTACCCTCGAAAGACAATCTGCAATCACGTTGTCACAACCGGCAATATGGCGTTTGTCCAGGTTATATTCCTGTAACATTAGCGACCACCTGGTCAGCCTCATATTCCGATTGTGAAACTGGTTCAAAAACTTGAGAGGGTGATGATCTGTGTAAATTACAACGACTGGACCATAGGCTGGAACATAGACCTCGAAATGCCTCAGTGCAAGTACAATTGCCAGCAGCTCTTTCTCAACAACAGAGTAGGTCTTTTGGGCTGAATTGAACTTCTTCGAGTAGAAACTAACAGGATGTTCCAGCCCATCATCATCCTTTTGCATAAGGACGGCACCAGCCCCCACACCACTAGCATCCGTTGCTAGTTGGAAAGGTAGGCTAAAGTCAGGGGCCCTGAGGATCGAGTGAGTGCACAACAGGTGTTTTACTATGCTAAACGCCTTCTCACACTCAGGCGCCCATTTGAATTTCTTATCCTTCGCTAAAAGATCTGTCAGAGGTGCTAGCACGGTAGAGTACCCCTTAATGAAGCGTCTGTAGTATCCGATCATACCTAAGAACCTCATGATCTGCTTCTTGGTGGCCGGCCGGGGAAAGTTATCAATCGCAGCTATCTTGTTCTGTGGGGGGCACACCTGACCCAACCCCACCATGAACCCAAGATACTGCACGGACGCCCGCACAAAATCACACTTTGCCAGCTTGACCACCAAGCCAGCCTCACTAAGCCTCCTGAACAGGAGTTCTACATGCTCACAATGACTCTTAAAGCTGTTGTCATAGATAATAACATCGTCGAGGTATACTGTGCAATTAGGAATGTCTGCCGTTATATCATTCATCAAACTCTGAAAGGTAGCGGGTGCGTTCTTTAGGCCATAAGGCATCACTTTACAGCGGTAGGTAGCACCATCCACCACAAAACCACATATCTCTTTCGCTCGTTCGGACAAGGGCACCTGCCAGTATCCCTTAACCAAGTCCACCTTGGTTAGGTACTTTGCATTGCCTATCTTGTCCACACAGTCGTCGACCTGAGGAAGAGGGTATGGGTTGGTGGGCGTCAAACCGTTTAACCGTCTGTAGTCTACGCAGAATCGCACCTTACCATCCGGTTTTGGTTGCAGCGTGACGGGAGATGTCCACTTCACCACCCCCTTCTCAATCAGCGCCCTTGTTAATATATACTCCAACTCCGCCCGGAGGGCCGGCAGTTTAATAGGGGGCACCCTATAGGGAACGGACTTGAAAGGGGGGTGGTCTCCTACGTCCACGTCGTGCACCTCTAGGGTAGTGAGGCCTGGGTGCTCCGCAAAAACAGTGGGGTATGAACCGAACAGGCGCTCCACAGCCACACGCTGATGCTCAGGTAAGTGTTGCAACGCTTCCTGAGCCGCCTGGTTCGTGTTCCCCGCCCACTGGTTCGCAGAGACATGATGATCCCAGTTATCCTCCACCTGAGCTTGACTGTCCCGTTCTCCTTCTCCACCTTGACTGCTAAACGTCATCACAGGTACAGTGAGAGGCTCAGGGGGGTGCCTCACATACTCCTTCATGAGATTAACGTGACATAACTGATTGCGCTTCCGTCTGTCTGGAGTGGCTACCAAGTAATCCAGGTCCGATAGCTTCTCAACCACCCTATAAGGACCAGTGTACTTCGCGGATAAGGGGTGACCTACAAGGGGCAGTAGAATCAACACCTCCTGACCCACGTGAAACTCCCTGAGTTTAACTTTAACTTCGTACCTGTCCTTCATGAGGGCCTGAGAGCTAGTCAAATTACGGCCAGCCAACTCCAGACTGCGCAACATCCGTTCTCGACTGTCGAGGACATACTTGAGCATAGAACAAGGTTTTTCTGCACCCTCCCATATTTCTTTAACCATATGGAGAGGCCCTCTGACACGGTGTCCAAAGACGAGCTCATTAGGGCTGAATCCCAAACTTTCCCCAGGTACCTCCCGTGCAGCAAATAAAACATATGGCAGGCCCAAATCCCAATCTTTCCCATTCTCAAAGCAATAACAACGAAGCATAGATTTTAAGGTTGAGTGCCATCCGCTCTGTTACGACCGGGCACTCGGGTACACTAGGGCTCTCAAACAGGACTCGAGTATGGCTCGCTGCCACAACGGAAACACACGATCCCAACCCCAGAGTACTGCCAGCCGAACAAAAAACACCAATACCCTCCAGAGTTCTATCTGCTATAACGGGGTATACAAGAACTCGGTACTAGCGTTTCACAACAGACTAATAAAGAGACGGGAGTTATCTAGTCTGGTCAACAATCAAACAAAGAAGTAAATACAACAACACCAAAGAATAGTGTTGGCCGAAGCCGAAGTAATCCACCCTTGACTAAGAACTTAAGAAGTCCTCCACCCTCTACTTCGGATCGGCACTATTACGTTACGTTAAACAATAGTCCTCGAGCATCGAGCAAGGAATCTTCTGATAAAGTTAGATGCTTCTCGGATACTCGTAAGAAGTAAGTATCGGATTTTGAACAGCAATTCAATAAGTAACACACTGGCAATTAACTAACATTAAAGGCTTTAAATTGACATAAGAAGAATGATAAGAATAAACAATAGTAAATGGCAAACATTGAAAAGAAGTACTCCGACAATGCACCGGCAATAGCCTACTAGGATTGTGCTCGTGGGCCACTAATCTCTAAAGTAGCTAAGCGTGCCACACATGAAATCAATAGTGCATAAACAATAACATACATAAGGAAAGCTTCAATACTATGCTGTATCTGCTGACCGAGCAAAGTCTAGCTGGGATGTAGTAGGCTAGGAAACAATGGCTGAGCAAGCGGCTCGTAGCCTAGCGAGGTCCTTAAGGCTGTGCGGCCAAATTACGTTAATTGACGGGATGCTCTCTTGAGAGATCCAGATCACTAGTATCTGGTTCTCTCCTGGCGATCCTCTCAAAGTCAAGCAAACGAGTTAGCACAGTGTTGGGTGGCAGAGGCAAAAGCCCTCACTCGCAACACAGCGCTAAACTCACAAGGTACACAGTCAGAAAGACCACCTAGGCTCCCCAAGTCTCCGTTGCGATTGTACAGGTTCAACAAAACCTAATACACATAGGGAATCACAACTCCAGTAGCCTTATCCCAGTCTAGCATTACTTAGATCAGCAGAAAACAGGAACATGAATAATCATACACAGGGAAATGCATATACGAGTGCAACAAACATTAATCAATCCTATTCTAGTTATCCCTTCCAAAATAGGCTATCTAATAGGCATATATCTCGTGAGAACTCAAGCGATAATACTTTGGCTGACTAGCTCTGCACCAAAGGGATCATTGAGGTTAAAAAGGCTCGGGAAAAGAAGAAGGTAGGCGGTACAGAGAGTAGAGAAAGTTCACATCAGTCGGAAGAATATGTATAGTTGCAAGGGATATGAGAAGTCGCTCTGCCTAATGAGTTCTGAAGAATATGTGGCGAGACTTCCCTTTTTATACTCGGCCCTCTAGTGAGCATATCGCAAACTACTAAGGACCGCCCACTGGCAATCATTACGTAATATTCTCTCTCAATCTGGGATCGACAAAGGATTTCCCACGCGCTGAGGAGGGAGGAGGGAGGAGGGAGTTAGGCCTACCTGCCGCATGGCGCACTCAATGTCCCCTGTTACGTAATCTCTCTCTCTCCTCTCATCATTACAAATAAGTCCCACACATAATACTTATAATTAATGATATAAAATAGAACTCGTTGACTCAGATGAAAACAAAATACATATTTATAATACTTATAGTACAACGGCTCACATAAACTAAGTTAGGAAACTCTACACAGACTACAGCCAAAGTTCCTGCCCTGACGATCCTAGCGAGAGTGGGGCATGACTGGGCGTTCTGTACAGCATACTCATACTCGACATGCGTCACACCTCCCCCAAGATTTTACTTGCTCAACCCTGAGCTAAAATCTGACACACAGAACCCCATCAAGCCCCTCACACCCAGCGACCGCATGGCACTTAAAACAAAGCTGAGTTTATCACTAACACACATCTTATAAAAAAAAAATTCACATTTTATAACTCCTCCCAACAATAGCAAAAGACACAATATCATGCTCCCAGAGCGAGCTTACAGCAGCTCAGCCGTTTGATAGTTCGTGGACTACTCAAACTCTATAGGCTATGACAAACTTATACAATTATCTATATCAAAAGAAAGAGTTTTTTTATCATTTTTATATTTTAATATGTTTTTTTCCGGCTGCACTATAAGGGCAGCCTATTTTCTTCTATACCAAACGCTCAACTCCTGCTTTACGACCCAATACGCTGGGCTACAACCGCGAGCCAACAAGCACCAAGCGCAAAATACTATTCAAACTAAAGCAGGAGGCTACCCGTGTGTCAATCTACCCAGGATCATATACCCTTGAACGACCATCTGCAACCACGTTATCACAACCGGCAATATGGCGTATGTCCAGGTTATATACCAATAACCTTAGTGACCACCTGGTCAGCCTCATACTCCGATTGTGAAACTGGTCCAAGAACTTGAGAGGGTGATGATCTGGGTAAACTACAACGACCGGACCATAGGCTGGAACATAGACCTCGAAATGCCCCAGCACAAGCACAACCGCCAGCAGCTCCTCCTCGACAACAGAGCAGCTCCCCTGGGCCGAATTGTACTTCTCCGAGCAGAAACTAACAGGATGCTCCAGCCCATCATCGTCCTTTTCACTTTCATTCATCAGGTTCTGAAACGTTGCTAGTGCATTCTTAAGTCCGTCAGGCATAACATTGCACCGGCAGGCACCCCCGTCCACAACAAAACCACACACCTCCCCAGCACGCTCGGACAAAGGCATCTGCCAGCAACCCTTTACTAAATCCACCCTCGTTATAGGCGATGCAGCCCCGAGGCGGTCTATGGTGTCGTCAACTCTTGATGAGGTATAGGCGTCTGTCAGGGATAATGCACACACACTCTCGCAATCAACATACTCACTAATCTTGCCACTTAACTCCGGTTGCAAAGTTACAGGCAACGACCACTCACGACATTCCTTATCCCTCAGACCCTTCGTCCACACGTAATCCAGCTCTGCTTGCACCATAGGCTGTCGGGCAGGATTTATACAGTAGTGAATTAAACTGAGCCTTGCATTATTTCCAGCCTGCATGTCGGATTCTACCCCGTACATCAGGCCTGGAGAAGCAACAAACATGCGAAAGTACTGCCATAGCCTAGTAAACAACTGCCTTGCACTGTCTCCACGAACAACATGCCTAGTGCCCTCCCACAACCCAGCCGAGACCGCAGCTTCTAACCCGTAGTCTCCCTCCTTCTCCACCTTCGTCCCTAGAACAGCCAGGTCATGAGAGGGACAATCAGTACCACCTGTGCAGTTACTCCCATAGTTCATTATTGCTAAGGCTTCCCCGCCGATACCGTACATGCGCACCCCCGCATTCCTTGTGACGACATCTGCCTGCTCAGCATCACCGCTTTTAGAGACATGGCCAGATACAGTCGGTCTATGGTAGGGCTGTTGCATTAGACTAGAGCAGCATTGGGAGGCTATGTGACGACCGGGCAAATCCACTCCACAGCCAACCTCACCAATCTGCTCAATGTCCTCCTTTTGACCACCACCCTTGGCAGCCATGGGTCGACCCTGACCTGGCAACCATGCCAAAGCCTCGTCGCCCACCTTGAACCACCGAAACAACGAGGCTAACGGTCTTTTAACATTCACGTGACCTGCCCGCGGACCATCTTGCACCGCCCGAGTTGTGAGACTCAGGGGCTCGGCACGACCAGTGGGGTATGAACCGAGCTGGTGCTTGAGTGCTGCACACTGCTGCTCAGGCAGGTGCTCTAGCGCTTCCACAGCCACCAGACTCGTGTCCCCCGCCCACTGCTCCGCCGAGACATGACAATCCCTACTCTCCTCCACCTGTGCCCTACTGCCCCCCTCTCCTTCTCCACCTTGGCCGCGGCAGACCAACGCAGGGACAGTAGGCTGCTCAGGTGGTTGCCTCACAAACTCCTCCAACAGGTTCACATGACATGCTTCCCCGTCCTCGTGTTTGATCTCGACAGCACCATTACCACACTTCTGAACTTCCGGATCCTCCAACTGCAGTTTACAAATATCTGAGGGAACCAACCTGTCTAGATGCTTCCGAAGCAACCCAAGTCCTCCCCCAATATCAAACTGAGCAACCCTTTTTTCTCTCTGTGTGTAACGTTGCTGCCTCGGAGTCTCTTCCGGCCCTACCTCCTCACTAGCTGTGACAGGTCCTGGGGCCTCTCCAGACTCTAACATAGGTGCCAATACTGAATCACCCAGGAGAGCCGCCGAGTCAAAACTCTTAAAACCAACTCCAGCTTTAGCCTCCTCCTGTTTATCGTTCCTCCGCTGGTCTGAAGACGGAGGACTAGGCTGTGACACTTTATCTGCCCGAGCTCGGGTGACTACACACGCCATGGGTTGTGTCTGGCACCGCTCGACCCACTCTTGTTCTCCCCCACTCACGTCGGCCGGCCTCTCGGCAACGACTAAGGGTAGAACCTCAGAAGCGGGCATTGCAAAGTCGTTGCCGAGAAGAAGGTCGACGCCCTCCACTGGCAGTTTCTCCACAATCCCGACATCCAATTCACGTGCCACACCATCCACCTCCAACTCCAACCGCACCAGCGGGTATGACCGAGTTGCATTAATACCCTGCACCACTACCACCCGAGCCGCATTTATAGGGTAGCCAGTCAAGTTATTCATCAGAGTCTGGGAAGCACCTGTATCACGCAAGACCTCTACTCCATGCTTGCGCCCCGCCCACATCACGCAACCCCGTCCACTATGGTCGCAAAAAACATCCTGAGCAGGGTTCGAGCCTCTCAGGTGTTTCTGCATTGGCTGTGCCTCAGCCTCTGACGAACTGCCCCGGGCAAACTCAGAAGACTTCGGAGACACACCAATGTTGCAGGCCAAAGACACAGCTGCTGTAGGTGGTTTGCTAGGACAGACTCTTGCAAAGTGCCCCTTTTCATGACAATGATAACACTCCAACTCCCCCTTGGGCTTCCCTTGGTACTGGGAAGGGCCCGACCCCTTCTTAAATGGGACGGTGCTAGTCTTGTGGTCAGTCTTGGTATCATAACTCTTGTACTTGTTTGCATAAGATATATTACCAACTCGGGGGGGTGGGGCATCACGCCCCTTGTTACCTGCCTCACTACGCTGGGCAGACCCGCACCCACGAATTAGCGATAGCCGGAGGTCAGCCATCTCAGCTGCCTCCTGTAGAGTTTTTGGGTTCTTTTCTTTAATAGTTAAAGTCATTTCTGCACCAGTACACTTATAAAACTGCTCGAGCAGAAACAGCTCAGTCAACTGTTCGGCCGTCTCAGCTTTCTCAGAACGTGTCCAGTTTGTAAGTGCATCTTTTAAGTCCCGGGCATGTTCAAGAAAGGTCGCCTCCCTAGTCTTTGTAACACCCCGAAACTTCAATCGATATGTTTCTGGTTGCAACTCGTATGCCCGTAGGACAGCTCTCTTCAATTCTGGGTAGTCAATGCAAGACTCTAAAGGCAGTGCATCATAAGCCTTCAGACCCTTACCCGTAAGTCTTGAGGAGACTAGAGCTGCCCACTTCTCTTCAGGCCAATTATGCTCCTTACACTTCTTCTCAAAACGATTAAAAAATTCTGTGACTTCAGTTTCACTAAATGCCGGCACCAATTTGACTAAGTGGGACAAGGACTGTTCTCTTACTTGGCCCTCACGGCCCATCCGAATCCCTGTCGACTCTGCACGAGTCTTATCTAAATCTATTTGAGCACAATATTTCTCTGAGTCGTACCTAAGCTCAGCCTCGTGCCTCCTAGTCTCATTCTCCGCCTCGATCTCATGCCTCCTAGTCTCATTCTCCATCTCCTGCTTCCTAGCCTCATTCTCCATCTCCTGCTTCCTAGCCTCATTCTCCTGCTTCCTAGACTCAGCCTCAATCTCCTTCTCCTGGTTCCTAGCCTCAATCTCAATTTTAGCAAGCTCAAGTCTAAATATCATATCTGGAGACAGGCAGGAAGAGGGAGCTGCCACTACTGAAGGAGGGGGGGCAAAAACTGGGGAACCACCATGTGCACCACCCGAGGGCACTCCAATCTGCCAATTCTCATCCCTCTGTGGGAGAGTGCTAACCTCCGGTAACTGAGTGGACGGCACTGTGGGAGTCGAGTGAGAGGGGATCTGGGGAGGAACCCCCCCAAACGCCCTCTCCTCCGAAACCCCATGTCGCCCACGCAACACCCAGGAGATCAGCTCCCCCTTGGACATCCCTACTACATTGGCAATGCCCAAAACCTTGGCTATCAGGTGCAAGCCATAAACATCCACCCCAGTCAGCCTCTCCTCTGTCACGTGGTACCGTTTACTCACAAAGACTCTAGCATCCTCCTCACTGGTTACTAACGGCACCTCTTCAAAGGGCATTTCTCGCTCCTCGTCAGTGCTAGGGCACGACATACTGAAGTTCACAAAAAAATTCTCGAGGCAAAAGTGTTAAACTTCCTTATGCAAGCACTAATTACTAAATTAACTGGAGTCTCTTAAATGCTCTACTAATTGCCATACAAAAAAAATATTCTTCAATATGTACGCTAAAATACAAACAAACAAATGTTGTACAACTCTGCAAAAATTTTATACTGTTCACAAAATCCTAAGCAAGGTTGCCATTTGTTACGACCGGGCACTCGGGTACACTAGGGCTCTCAAACAGGACTCGAGTATGGCTCGCTGCCACAACGGAAACACACGATCCCAACCCCAGAGTACTGCCAGCCGAACAAAAAACACCAATACCCTCCAGAGTTCTATCTGCTATAACGGGGTATACAAGAACTCGGTACTAGCGTTTCACAACAGACTGATAAAGAGACGGGAGTTATCTAGTCTGGTCAACAATCAAACAAAGAAGTAAATACAACAACACCAAAGAATAGTGTTGGCCGAAGCCGAAGTAATCCACCCTTGACTAAGAACTTAAGAAGTCCTCCACCCTCTACTTCGGATCGGCACTATTACGTTACGTTAAACAATAGTCCTCGAGCATCGAGCAAGGAATCTTCTGATAAAGTTAGATGCTTCTCGGATACTCGTAAGAAGTAAGTATCGGATTTTGAACAGCAATTCAATAAGCAACACACTGGCAATTAACTAACATTAAAGGCTTTAAATTGACATAAGAAGAATGATAAGAATAAACAATAGTAAATGGCAAACATTAAAAAGAAGTACTCCGACAATGCACCGGCAATAGCCTACTAGGATTGTGCTCGTGGGCCATGTGACGCATGTCGAGTATGAGCATGCTGTACAGAACGCCCAGTCAGGCCCCACTCTCGCTAGGATCGTCAGGGCAGGAACTTTGGCTGTAGTCTGTGTAGAGTTTCCTAACTCAGTTTATGTGAACCGTTGTACTATAAGTATTATCATTATGTATTTTGTTTTCTTCTAAGTCAACGAGTTCTATTTTATATCATTAGATATAAGTATTGTGTGTGGGACTTGTATGTAATGATGAGAGGAGGGATATTACGTGGCGTGGGGTTGGTGAGTGCGCCACGCGGGCCGGTAGGCCTAATTCCCTCCTCCCTTCCTCCCTTTCAGCGCGTGGGAAGTTCTTTGTCAATCCCAGATTGAGAGAATATGACGTCATGATTGCCAGTGGGCGGTCCTTAAGTAGTTTGAGATATGCCGCTAGAGGGCCGAGTATAAAAAGAGAGGTTTTTGCCACCATGCTTCAGAACTCATCAGGCAAAGCGACCTCTCATATCCCTTGCAACTATCCATATTCTTCCGACTGATGTGAACTTTCTCTACTCTCTGAACAGCCTATCTTCTTCTCTTCTCGTCCCTGTTTATAACCTCAATGACCCCTTTGGTGCAGATTTAGTCAGCCAAAGTATTATCGCTTGAGTTCTCACGAGATAAGTGCCTGTTAGATAGCCTATTTTTGGAAGGGTTAACTAGAATAGGATTGATTGATGTTTGTTGCACTCGTATATGCATTTCCCTGTGTACTATTATTCATGTTCCTGTTTTCTGCTGGTTTAGGTAATGCTAGACTGGGATAGGGTTCCTCGAGTTGTGATTTCCTATGAGTGCTAGGTTGGTTGAACCAGCACAATTGCAACGGAGACGTGGGAAGCCTAGGGGGTCTTTTTGATTGTGTACCGTGGGAGTTTAGCACTGTGTTGCGAGTGAGGGCTTTTGCCTGTGCCACCCAACACTGTGCTATCTCATTTGCTTGACTTTGAGAGGATCGCCAGGAGAGAACCAGATACTAGTGATCTGGATCTCTCAAGAGAGCATCCCGTCAATTACCGTAATTTGGCCGCACAGTCTTAAGGACCTCGCTAGGCTACGAGCCGCTTGCTCAGCCATTGTCTCTTAACCTTAGATATCCCAGCTAGACTTTGCTCGACCAGCAGATACAGTATAGTATTGAAGCTTCTCCTTATGTATATTATTGTTTAAGCACTATTGATTTCATGTGTGGCACGCTTAGCTACTTCAGAGATTAGTGGCCCACGAGCACAATCTTAGTAGGCTATTGCCAGTGCATTGTCGGAGTACTTCTTCTTAATGTTTGCCATATCCTATTGCTTATTCTTATAATTCTTCTTATGTCAATTTAAAGCCTTTAATTACCAGTGAGTTATTCATTAAATTGCTGTTCAAAATCCGATACTTACTTCTTATGAGTATTCGAGAAGCATCTAACTTATCAGAAGATTCCTTGCTTGATGCTCGAGGACTATTGTTTAACGTAACGTAATAGTGCCGATCCGAAGTAGAGGGTGGAGGACTTCTTAAGTTCTTAGTTCAAGGGTGGATTACTTCGGCTTCGGCCAACACTATTCTTTAGTGTTGTAGTACTTTCTTCTTTGTTTGATTGTTGACCAGACTAGATAACTCCCGTCTTGTTATTAGTCTGTTGTGTGAAACGCTAGTACCGAGTTCTTGTATACCCCGTTATAGCAGATAGAACTCTGGAGGGTAGTGGCGTTTTTTGTTCGGCTGGCAGTACTCTGGGGTTGGGATCGTGTGTTTCCGTTGTGGCAGCGAGCCATACTCGAGTCCTGTGTAAGAGCCCTAGTGTACCCGAGTGCCCGGTCGTAACAAATGGCGACCTTGCTTAGGATTTTGTGAACAGTATAATTTTTTGCAGAGTTGTACAACATTTGTTTGTTCGTACTTTAGCGTACATATTGAAGAATATTTTTTTTTGTAAGGCAATTAGGAGAGCATTTAAGAGACTCCAGTTAATTTAGTAATTAGTGCTTGCATAAGGGAGTTTAACACTTTTGTCTCGAGAATTTTTTGGTGAACTTCAGTATGTCGGGCCCTAGTACTGACGAGGAGCGAGAGATGCTAAGTGAGGAGGTGCCGTTAGTAACTAGTGAGGAGGATGCTAGACTTTTTTTGAGTAAGCGGTACCACGTGACGGAGGAGAGGCTGACTGGGGTGAATGTGTATGGCTTGCACCTGATAGCCAAGGTTTTGGGTCTATCCAATGTAGGAGGGATGTCCAAGGGGGAGCTGATTTCCTGGGTGTTGCGTGGGCGACATGGGGTTTCGGAGGAGAGGGCGTTTGGGGGGGTTCCTCCCCAGATCCCCTCTCACTCGACTCCCACAGTGCCGTCCACTCAGTTGCCGGAGGTTAGCACTCTCCCACAGAGGGATGAGCATTGGAAGATTGGAGTGCCCTCGGGCGGTGCGTATGGTGGTTCCCCAGTTCTTGCCCCCCCTCCTTCAGTAGTGGCAGTTCCCTCTTCCGGCCTGTCTCCTGAGATGATATTTAAACTCGAGCTTGCTAAAATTGAGTCTAGGAGGCATGAGAAGGAGATTGAGGCTGAGACTAGGAGGCAGGAGAATGAGACTAGGAAGCAGGAGATGGAGAATGAGACTAGGAGGCATGAGATTGAGGTTAGGAGGCACGAGGCTGAGCTTAGGTACGACTCAGAGAAATATTGTGCTCAAATAGATTTAGATAAGACTCGTGCAGAGTCGACAGGGATTCGGATGGGCCGTGAGGGCCAAGTAAGAGAACAGTCCTTGTCTCACTTAGTCAAATTGGTGCCGGCATTTAGTGAAACTGAAGTCACAGAATTTTTTAATCGTTTTGAGAAGAAGTGTAGGGAGCATAATTGGCCTGAAGAGAAGTGGGCAGCTCTAGTCTCCTCAAGACTTACGGGTAAGGGTCTGAAGGCTTATGATGCACTGCCTTTAGAGTCTTGCATTGACTACCCAGTATTGAAGAGAGCTGTCCTACGGGCATACGAGTTGCAACCAGAAACATATCGATTGAAGTTTCGGGGTGTTACGAAGACTAGGGAGGCGACCTTTCTTGAACATGCCCGGGACTTAAAAGATGCACTTGCTAACTGGACACGTTCTGAGAAAGCTGAGACGGCCGAACAGTTGACTGAGCTGTTTCTGCTCGAGCAGTTTTATAAGTGTACAGGTGCAGAAATGACTTTAACTATTAAAGAAAAGAATCCAAAAACTCTACAGGAGGCAGCTGAGATGGCTGACCTCCGGCTATCATTAATTCGTGGGTGCGGGTCTGCCCAGCGTAGTGAGGCAGGTAACAAGGGGCGTGACGCCCCACCCCCCCGAGTTAGTGATATACATTATGCAAACAAGTACAAGAGCTATGATACCAAGACTGACCACAAGACTAACACCGTCCCATTTAAGAAGGGGCCGGGCCCTTCCCAGTACCAAGGGAAGCCCAGAGGGGAGTTGGAGTGTTATCTTTGTCATGAAAAGGGGCACTTTGCAAGAGTCTGTCCTAGCAAACCACCTACAGCAGCTGTGTCTTTGGCCTGCAACATTGGTGTGTCTCCGAAGTCTTCTGAGTTTGCCCGGGGCAGTTCGTCAGAGGCTGAGGCACAGCCAATGCAGAAACACCTGAGAGGCTCGAACCCTGCTCAGGATGTTTTTTGCGACCATAGAGGACGGGGTTGCGTGATGTGGGCGGGGCGCAAGCATGGAGTAGAGGTCTTGCGTGATACAGGTGCTTCCCAGACTCTGATGAACAATTTGACTGGCTACCCTATAAATGCGGCTCGGGTGGTAGTGGTGCAGGGTATTAATGCAACTCGGTCATACCCGCTGGTGCGGTTGGAGTTGGAGGTGGATGGTGTGACACGTGAATTGGATGTCGGGATTGTGGAGAAACTGCCAGTGGAGGGCGTCGACCTTCTTCTCGGCAACGACTTTGCAATGCCCGCTTCTGAGGTTCTACCCTTAGTCGTTGCCGAGAGGACGGCCGACGTGAGTAGGGAAGAGCAAGAGTGTGTCGAGCGGTGCCAGGCACAACCCTTGGCGTGTGCTGTCACCCGAGCTCGGGCAGCTAAAGTGTCACAGCCTAGTCCTCCGTCTTCAGACCAGCAGAGGAACGATCAACAGGAGGAGGCTAAAGCTGGAGTTGGTTTTAAGAGTTTTGACTCGGCGGCTCTCCTGGGTGATTCAGTATTGGCACCTATGTTAGAGTCTGGAGAGGCCCCAGGACCTGTCACAGCTAGTGAGGAGGTAGGGCCGGAAGAGACTCCGAGGCAGCAACGTTGCACACGGAGAGAAAAAAGGATTGCTCAGTTTGATATTGGGGAAGGATTTGGGTTGCTTCGGAAGCATCTAGACAGGTTGGTTCCCTCAGATATTTGTAAACTGCAGTTGGAGGATCCGGAAGTTCAGAAGTGTGGTAATGGTGCTGTCGAGATTAAACACGAGGACGGGGAAGCATGTCATGTGAACCTGTTGGAGGAGTTTGTGAGGCAACCACCTGAGCAGCCTCCTGTCCCTGCGTTGGTCTGCCGCGGCCAAGGTGGAGAAGGAGAGGGGGGCAGTAGGGCACAGGTGGAGGAGAGTAGGGATTGTCATGTCTCGGCGAAGCAGTGGGCGGGGGACACGAGTCTGGTGGCTGTGGAAGTGCTAGAGCACCTGCCTGAGCAGCAGTGTGCAGCACTCCAGCACCAGCTCGGTTCATACCCCACTGGTCGTGCCGAGCCCCTGAGTCTCACAACTCGGGCGGTGCGAGATGTTCCGCAGGCAGGTCATGTGACTGTTAAAAGACCGTTAGCCTCGTTGTTTCGGTGGTTTAAGGTGGGCGACGAGGCCTTGGCATGGTTGCCAGGTCAGGGTCGACCCATGGCTGCCAAGGGTGGTGGTCAAAAGGAGGACATTGAGCAGATTGGTAGGGTCGGCTGTGGTATCGCAGTGCCCGGTCGTCACATAGCCTCCCAATGCTGCTCTAGTCTAATGCAACAGCCCTACCACAGACCGACTGTATCTGGCCATGTCGCTAAAAGCGGTGATGCTGCGCAGGCAGATGTCGTCACAAGGAATGTGGGGGTGCGCATGTACGGTATCGGCGGGGAAGCCTTAGCTATAATGAACTGTGGGAGTGACTGCACGGGTGGTACTGATTGTCCCTCTCATGACCTGGCTGTTCTAGGGACGAAGGTGGAGAAGGAGGGAGACTACAGGTTAGAAGCTGCGGTCTCGGCTGGGTTGTGGGAGGGCACAAGGCATGTTGTTCGTGGAGACAGTGCAAGGCAGTTATTTACTAGGCTATGGCAGTACTTTCGCATGTTTGTTGCTTCTCCAGGCCTGAGGTACGGGGTAGAATCCGACATGCAGGCTGGAGATAGTGCAAGGCTCAGTTTAATTCCCTGCCGTATAAATCCTGCTCGACAGCCTATGGTGCAAGCAGAGCTGGATTACGTGTGGACGAAGGATCTGAGGGATAAGGAATGTCGTGAGTGGTCGTTGCTTGTAACTTTGTCCGAGCGTGCTAAAGAGGTAGGTGGTTTTGTTGTGGACGGGAGTACCTACCAGTGCAATGTTGTGCCTGACGGACTTAAGAATGCACCAGCAACGTGTCAGAGCCTGATGAATGAAAGTGAAAAGGACGATGATGCGCTGGGGCATTTCGAGATCTATGTTCCAGCCTATGGTCCGGTCGGTGTAGTTTACCCAGATCATTACCCTCTCGAGATCTTGGACCAGTTTCACAATCGGAATATGAGGCTGACCAGGTGGTCACTAAGGTTATTGGTATATAACCTGGACATAAGCCATATTGCCGGTTGTGACAACGAGGTTGCATGTGGTCGTTCAGGGGTATATGATCCTGGGTAAATTGACACACGGGTAGCCTCCTGCTTTGGTTTGAGTAGTATTTTGCGCTTGGTGCTTGTTGGCTCGCGGTTGTAGCCCAGCGTATTGGGTCGTAAAGCAGGATTGTTGAGCGTTTGGTATAGAAGAAAATAGGCTGCCCTTATAGTGCAGCCGAAAAAAACATATTAAAATATAAAAATCATATAAAAACTCTTTCTTTTTGATGAAGATAATTGTATAAGTTTGTCATAGCCTATAAGGTTTGAGTAGTCCACGAACTATCAAACGGCTGAGCTGCTGTAAGCTCGCTCTGGGAGCATGATATTATGTCTTTTACTATTGTTGGGAGAGTTATGAAATGTGAATTTTTTTTTTATAAGATGTGTTTTAGTGATAAACTCAGCGTTGTTTTAGTGCCATGCGGTCGCTGGGTGTGAGGGGTTTGATGGGGTTCTGTATATCAGATTTTAGCTCAGGGTTGAGCAAGTAAAATCTTGGGGGAGGTGTGACGCATGTCGAGTATGAGCATGCTGTACAGAACGCCCAGTCAGGCCCCACTCTCGCTAGGATCGTCAGGGCAGGAACTTTGGCTGTAGTCTGTGTAGAGTTTCCTAACTCAGTTTATGTGAACCGTTGTACTATAAGTATTATCATTATGTATTTTGTTTTCTTCTAAGTCAACGAGTTCTATTTTATATCATTAGATATAAGTATTGTGTGTGGGACTTGTATGTAATGATGAGAGGAGGGATATTACGTGGCGTGGGGTTGGTGAGTGCGCCACGCGGGCCGGTAGGCCTAATTCCCTCCTCCCTTCCTCCCTTTCAGCGCGTGGGAAGTTCTTTGTCAATCCCAGATTGAGAGAATATGACGTCATGATTGCCAGTGGGCGGTCCTTAAGTAGTTTGAGATATGCCGCTAGAGGGCCGAGTATAAAAAGAGAGGTTTTTGCCACCATGCTTCAGAACTCATCAGGCAAAGCGACCTCTCATATCCCTTGCAACTATCCATATTCTTCCGACTGATGTGAACTTTCTCTACTCTCTGAACAGCCTATCTTCTTCTCTTCTCGTCCCTGTTTATAACCTCAATGACCCCTTTGGTGCAGATTTAGTCAGCCAAAGTATTATCGCTTGAGTTCTCACGAGATAAGTGCCTGTTAGATAGCCTATTTTTGGAAGGGTTAACTAGAATAGGATTGATTGATGTTTGTTGCACTCGTATATGCATTTCCCTGTGTACTATTATTCATGTTCCTGTTTTCTGCTGGTTTAGGTAATGCTAGACTGGGATAGGGTTCCTCGAGTTGTGATTTCCTATGAGTGCTAGGTTGGTTGAACCAGCACAATTGCAACGGACACGTGGGAAGCCTAGGGGGTCTTTTTGATTGTGTACCGTGGGAGTTTAGCACTGTGTTGCGAGTGAGGGCTTTTGCCTGTGCCACCCAACACTGTGCTATCTCATTTGCTTGACTTTGAGAGGATCGCCAGGAGAGAACCAGATACTAGTGATCTGGATCTCTCCAGAGAGCATCCCGTCAATTACCGTAATTTGGCCGCACAGTCTTAAGGACCTCGCTAGGCTACGAGCCGCTTGCTCAGCCATTGTCTCTTAACCTTAGATATCCCAGCTAGACTTTGCTCGACCAGCAGATACAGTATAGTATTGAAGCTTCTCCTTATGTATATTATTGTTTAAGCACTATTGATTTCATGTGTGGCACGCTTAGCTACTTCAGAGATTAGTGGCCCACGAGCACAATCTTAGTAGGCTATTGCCAGTGCATTGTCGGAGTACTTCTTCTTAATGTTTGCCATATCCTATTGCTTATTCTTATAATTCTTCTTATGTCAATTTAAAGCCTTTAATTACCAGTGAGTTATTCATTAAATTGCTGTTCAAAATCCGATACTTACTTCTTATGAGTATTCGAGAAGCATCTAACTTATCAGAAGATTCCTTGCTTGATGCTCGAGGACTATTGTTTAACGTAACGTAATAGTGCCGATCCGAAGTAGAGGGTGGAGGACTTCTTAAGTTCTTAGTTCAAGGGTGGATTACTTCGGCTTCGGCCAACACTATTCTTTAGTGTTGTAGTACTTTCTTCTTTGTTTGATTGTTGACCAGACTAGATAACTCCCGTCTTGTTATTAGTCTGTTGTGTGAAACGCTAGTACCGAGTTCTTGTATACCCCGTTATAGCAGATAGAACTCTGGAGGGTAGTGGCGTTTTTTGTTCGGCTGGCAGTACTCTGGGGTTGGGATCGTGTGTTTCCGTTGTGGCAGCGAGCCATACTCGAGTCCTGTGTAAGAGCCCTAGTGTACCCGAGTGCCCGGTCGTAACAGCCACTAATCTCTAAAGTAGCTAAGCGTGCCACACATGAAATCAATAGTGCATAAACAATAACATACATAAGGAAAGCTTCAATACTATGCTGTATCTGCTGACCGAGCAAAGTCTAGCTGGGATGTAGTAGGCTAGGAAACAATGGCTGAGCAAGCGGCTCGTAGCCTAGCGAGGTCCTTAAGGCTGTGCGGCCAAATTACGTTAATTGACGGGATGCTCTCTTGAGAGATCCAGATCACTAGTATCTGGTTCTCTCCTGGCGATCCTCTCAAAGTCAAGCAAACGAGTTAGCACAGTGTTGGGTGGCAGAGGCAAAAGCCCTCACTCGCAACACAGCGCTAAACTCACAAGGTACACAGTCAGAAAGACCACCTAGGCTTCCCAAGTCTCCGTTGCGATTGTACAGGTTCAACAAAACCTAATACACATAGGGAATCACAACTCCAGTAGCCTTATCCCAGTCTAGCATTACTTAGATCAGCAGAAAACAGGAACATGAATAATCATACACATGGAAATGCATATACGAGTGCAACAAACATTAATCAATCCTATTCTAGTTATCCCTTCCAAAATAGGCTATCTAATAGGCATATATCTCGTGAGAACTCAAGCGATAATACTTTGGCTGACTAGCTCTGCACCAAAGGGATCATTGAGGTTAAAAAGGCTCGGGAAAAGAAGAAGGTAGGCGGTACAGAGAGTAGAGAAAGTTCACATCAGTCGGAAGAATATGTATAGTTGCAAGGGATATGAGAAGTCGCTCTGCCTAATGAGTTCTGAAGAATATGTGGCGAGACTTCCCTTTTTATACTCGGCCCTCTAGTGAGCATATCGCAAACTACTAAGGACCGCCCACTGGCAATCATTACGTAATATTCTCTCTCAATCTGGGATCGACAAAGGATTTCCCACACGCTGAGGAGGGAGGAGGGAGGAGGGAGTTAGGCCTACCTGCCGCGTGGCGCACTCACTGTCCCCCGTTACGTAATCTCTCTCTCTCCTCTCATCATTACAAATAAGTCCCACACATAATACTTATAATTAATGATATAAAATAGAACTCGTTGACTCAGATGAAAACAAAATACATATTTATAATACTTATAGTACAACGGCTCACATAAACTAAGTTAGGAAACTCTACACAGACTACAGCCAAAGTTCCTGCCCTGACGATCCTAGCGAGAGTGGGGCATGACTGGGCGTTCTGTACAGCATGCTCATACTCGACATGCGTCACAGCTCTAACACACCCTGGCTCTCCGGATGATACGCAGATGACACAACCGTAACAATCCCATGCGGCTGCATTGTTTGAACAAAGAGGTTAGAAGTGAAATTGGATCCTTGGTCTGACTGAATCTCTTGCGGGTAACCATACCGGGAAAAATACACTAGCAAGTTTCGGACCACCGTCTTCGCTGACCCATTTCTCATAGGGTACGCGTCAGGGTACCTTGTTGCTACATCCATGATGGTCAGGAGAAACTTGTTTCCGGCACTTGTAGGGGGAAGGGGGCCAACCATATCAACTATAACCTTACTAAAGGGAGGCCCACTGACAGGAATGGGGTGTAACGGCGCCTTAGGAATGCTCTGATTAGGTTTGCCAACCTTCTGACACACATCACACATTGCCACCCATGACACAACTTGTGCTCTCAGACCAGGCCACCAAAATAATTTCCCCAAGGCTGCAACCGTCTTACGGACACCCAGATGTCCCGCCAGTGGTACATCATGAGCCAACCTAAGTAAGCTTTGCCTGCAAACCCTTGGCACGACCAGCTGGTCTACCTCTCCTGACCCCCCCTCCCAATTCCTCTGCGGATCTTGGAATCGCCGGTACAATATGCCATCTATAAAAAAAAAATCTCCCGACTGTGCATCACTGTCCTCCTCCAACTCGACAGCACCGGTACCACATTCAAGAACCTACGGGTCTTCTAATTGCAATTTACGAATGTCCGAAGGAGCAAGCTTATCTAAGTGTTTGCGAAACAACTCATGCCCCCCTCCTACACTGAATTTAGCCTCCCGTTGCTCTCTCTCTGTGTATCATTGCTGTCTCTTCGTGTTTTTAAGCCCATCCTCTGCCTTCTTACTAACAGTTAATGGGTCTTCTCCAGACTCGAAAATTGGTCCTAATAATGAGTCCCCGAGAATGTCCGTTGATACTAAACTCTCAACCGCATCAACTTTCAACCCCTTCTCGGTACCTTTCCTCCGCTTGTCTAAAGACTGTTGACCAGAATGAGACTCCCTGGATGCAAGAGATCTGGTGACAACACACGCCATAGGTTGCGCCTGACACTTCTCAACCCACTCCTGCTCCTCCCTACTCACGTCGACCGGCTTCTCGGCAACGACTAAGGGTGGAGCCTCAGAAGTAGGCCCCGCAAAGTCGTTGCCGAGAAGGAGGTCGACGCCCCCAACAGGTAACTTCTCCACAATTCCTACATCCAGGTCACGAGTCACACCATCAACTTCCATCTTCATTCTTACAAGCGGGTATGACCTTGTTGCATTAACCCCCTGAACCACAACCACCCGCGCCGTATTTACAGGTTTACCAGTGAAATTCCTCAACAATGTTTGCGATGCCCCAGTGTCACGCAAAATTCTCACCTCATGTCTTCTACCCCCCCCCCCCACTCCACACAACCGTGTCCCCTGTGGTCACTAAAGGCATCACGGACAGGGAATAAGCCTTCCGGATCCTTCTGCACTGGCAGTGTATTTACCTCGGAAGAATTGCCTCTAACAAACTCTGATGTCCTCTTGAACACTCCAATGCCGTGAGCAAAAGACACGGCTGCCGGAGGAGGTCGACTAGGGCACTTATTTGCTTTATGACCCTCCTTGTGGCACTTAAAACACATAAATTTCGGTTTCGGCTTATACTGTGATGTAAAAGGCCCCTGACTTTTCTTATACGGCATGGTGTTAGGTTTGGATTCAGTTTTTGTTTCATTGCTCTTATGTTTAAATGTGTCATTGCTACGGGGAGGGGGAGGATAACGGTCCTTAGCACTTGCATCATACTTCTGTGAGGACCCGCAACCCCGAATCAACGACAGCCGTAGATCAGCCATTTCTGCTGCTTCTACTAGAGTTCTTGGGTTTTTCTCCTTTAAGTTCAAAGTTAGATCACCGCCCGTGCTCTTAAAGAACTGCTCCAACATCATCAACTGCTTAACTCCATCAAACGTTGTTACCTTCTCAGATCGGAGCCAGTTCCCCATAGCATCAGACAAGTCCCGGGCGTGTTCCAAAAAGGTGCTATCTCTTCCCTTAGTTACACCCCGGAACTTCAAACGGTACGTTTCTGGTTGCAGTTCCCTCAGGACAGCCTCCTTGAGATCCTCATACACAATACATGACTCCAAAGGTAATGCATCGTAGGCTTTAAGACCCTTGCCTATTAATCTAGAGGATACAAGTGCTGCCCATTTATTCTCTGGCCACTGGTGTTCCTGGCACTTCTTCTCAAAGCGTGCGAAAAATTATGTTACCCCACTCTCATCAAACACCGGAACCAGTTTCAATAAATGCGAGGGAGATTGATCATGAGCACGGTTACCAGCCCCAAGTCGCTGTCCCGTTGTCTCTACTCGCGACTTCTCTACGTCCATGTCGGCACAGTACCTAGTCGACTCTAAATCAGCTTGAATTTTTGCTAGCTCTACGTGCTGGTGACTTTTTCTCTCTTCTATCTTGGCTAATTCTAATTGCTGCTGAAGCTCACATGCCCTTTGTTGATGCTGAAGCTCAGATGCCCTGGTAGCCTTTCTCTCTTCGATCTTAGCTAATTCAAGCTGGAACAACAATTCTGGAGTTAACCCTTGAGGAGGTGAAGGTGCTACAATGTTTGAAATTACCGGTGGTCCCCCCAGGGGCAACCCAACCCTGCCAGTCACCACCCAACTGTGGAAGCGTACTCGGGGTCGGCAAACCACTGGGATGGCTGGGAGTCGAGTGTAGGGGAAGCATGGCCGAAGGGCTCCGAGCACTCAACCCATCTCGCTCACCAGTCACCCTGCCCAGTACACACGTTATCAAGTTATCCCTGGTCATGCTGCTAGTATCCGCATGACCGATAGCTGTGGCCAGGCATTGGAGACCGTACCGATCCATACCCTCCAACCGCTCGGCAGTAACAGGCCATTGCAAAAATATCCTAGCATCCTCCTCACAGTTTACCTGATTAACCCTTTCATCATACTGCTGTTCCTCAGTTTCGACATTACGTACTGTGTCTCCATTCTCCTCTGATCCGGTATAAGACATGATGCTCACAAAAATTTCCCACCTCAATATTCAGAAAAGAAGCACCCCAAACTCTTATACCTCAATATACACACAAACATTCTCGGAAATACTCAAGGGCTATACTATGTTGCAAAAAAAATTATTCTTGCTGATCCCCGCAAAATATTCCCCAAAACAACAAATGTTCCCTGCTAATAAATGTAGGTTCACCAAATCCTAGGTAAGGTCGCCATTTGTTACGACTGAGGTTCAAATAATATCAGGGCTCTTATTCATTGGACTAGTAATGGCATAAATGCTACAACGGAAAGCGCTAGATCCAACCTCTGATGTATATTCTCAGTGAACAAAGAACACAAATACTCTCCAGAGTTCCATATGCAATAATAGGTTATCAAACTCTCAATAAATGTGCGTCTACTCTAGGCTTAATGTTATGTGAAAACAGCCTATTACTACCTATAACCGAAGGTGCTTGGTTATGGTATGCAAAGTAAGGTGGTAAGAGAAGTTACAGCTTACGTTACTTTAATCAATAAATGTCAGGCACTCTTGCATGAAAGAAAGTGCACTAAAGTCCTTCAACACCAACAAGGAATCTTCTTTAAATGTTAAATGCTATCAAGATGCTCGAATCGGAAATGGAACCCAAAAAGGCAGGCAGCGGAACAATGCTCGAGCAGGCTATGCTCACAAAAGGCAGGATAAATAATGCAGTCGGAGCCAAGAATATCCTAAACGCTACAACAATAATAATAATCGCCACGACAATGCAGTATTCCTATCAACAAAAAGAGCCTAAGTCGTTTGTGTCTCAATACATCAAAGTAGGCTGCGAAAGGCTTGTGTAATCATAAACGGGTATGCATAATAAGAGTAATTGGTTTAATATACTTAATGTCTACTATGACTGATAAAGTCTAGCTAGAGTCAATGATACGAGATACTGGTGCGCATGGCATGCCGCATAGCCTAGTGCAAATCTCAAGTCTGTGCGTCAAATATTACGTTATAGGGAAGGGTAGCTCTCTTGAGAAACCTTAATACCGAAGTATTAAGCGTTCTCCTGGCGTACCTCAAAGACAAACTACCGAGCCTAGAACAGTGCAGAATGGTATAGGCAAAAAGCCCTCATTCGTGCATGCTCTACTCTCAATGGCACACAGACTAGAATTTACCCAATCAACTCCAGTTCTCAGGTATGTCGTGCAGCTTTTAACTAAAGCCAGCACTCATCGGAAACAATACCTTATAGTATCAGACTCCTAGTCTAGCATTATCTAATCCAGCAGAACACTAATAATTATAGGAAGCGGTACTGAACAATATGAATGCCAACCAATGCTTCGTGATCAACTTATCTTAACAACTAACATACATGGGTTATATAAGACCTTAACGCACAATACAACTGGCCAACATGAAGCTGATTATGCAGAGTTAACCAGAGGGGGTATAATATTAATAAAAGGTGGTGAAAGATATGGAAAATGAGAGAGATAGGCAGAGGAAAAGGTTCTCAGGTACTACTTAATGATAAAACATATACTTTGCAATAAAATATATAAAGCCTTGACATGGGTGAAAACAAAGAGGCTTTCTGGACTGCCCATGACACAAGCTTTCATATGAAATAAAGCACACAACAATACATCAACTGTAGCCACCTCCACTGCCCTGGCGATCCTAGCGAGTCACTGTAGGACAAACCATGCGGTTCTAACGGAGTGGTTAACGTCACAAGACTTTAAGGAAAGTGTGAAGGAATACAAGAACATTAAGGGAGCCCACCTCGAGTTTTTTCTCTTTCTCTCCCTCTCTCTTTGGCTGGTATCCATTCAACTCCATTCAGCCTACTGTTTTAAGACGTTTACCTCCATCCAGGTGTCAATATTTTCCTGGCGAGCGGTAGCGAGCCAGCATATATATATTTTTTACTTTGACAGCAAGCTAAATTTGTACATTTTTCGATAGAAAAATTTCTCCGGCGAAGCCGCATTTCTCCCTTCAACGCTGGCTCGCTATCGCTCGCCAGGAAGAAATCAACACCTGGTTGGGGATAAACGTCTTAAAACAGTTGGCTGAATGTGGCCGAATGGATACAAGCCAGGGAAAGAGAGAAAAGGAGAGAAAGAAAAAAAAATCCGGTGTTCCGGGTTAACATGCAATGGTATCATGTTGGCCATTTTATCACTGCTAAAGGCCTATATGTGAACTATAAACCATAATATATACCTTACATAATACTGTACTATAATAAACCATAATATATACCTTACATAATACTGTACTATAATAAACCATAATATATACCTTACATAATACTGTACTATAATAAACCATAATATATACCTTACATAATACTGTACTATAATAAACCATAATATATACCTTACATAATACTGTACTATAATAAACCATAATATATACTTTACATAATACTGTACTATAATAAACCATAATATATAAGAACATAAGAACATAAGAAAATGGGAGTCTGCAGAAAGCCGATTGGCCTAAGCAAGGCAGATCCCTGTCCCACACAACCCCAATTACAAAGCCCAATTATAGGCTCAACACTCTAATACCCTGAGGATCATCTTACCAAAACGGTTAGAGATTAACGCAGGATTACGGGGGTCTGCAGAGCGCTGATTGGCCCAACCCTGCTGATCCCCCTTCACACCCAACCCTTCTCGTCCATATGTTTATCCAATTTTATCTTAAAGCTCCCTATCGTTTTTAATCCCACTATAGCACTTGGTAGTCCATTCCACCCATCTACAACTCTGTTACCAAACCAATATTTGCCTATATCTTTTCTGAAACGAAATTTATCTAATTTGAAACCATTGGTAAGAGTTCTTTCGCTATCACTGAGCTTTAGTACATTTGTCATGTCCCCTTTGTTAATCCCACTAACCCACTTGAACACCTCTATCATATCCCCTCTAACTCTGCGTCTCTCTAACGAATGTAAGCCTAATTTCTTCAACCTTTCTTTATACGGAAGATTTCTAATATTATGGATCATTTTTGTCATTCTACGTTGTACTCTCTCCAATGAATCTATGTCCATTCTGTAATAAGGACACCAAAATTGAACAGCATAATCCATATGGGGTCTCACTAATGACAAGTAAAGTTTTAAGATAACATCAGCAGTTCTGTTACTCACACTCCTAGAGATGAACCCGAGAATCCGGTTTGCCTTGTTTCGAACGCTTATACACTGTTTTCTAGGCTTCAAATCATTGCTAACAAACACACCTAGATCTTTCTCACAATTCGAGTTTTCTAATTCCACATTAGCTAGTTTATATTTAACATTTGTATGCATCTTCCCTATCTTTAATACCTTGCATTTGTCAATGTTAAACTTCATCTGCCAATTTACTGACCATTCGTGTAAGGTATCTAGATCCCTTTGGAGGCACTCTATATCTCTATCTGAATCAATTGTTCTCCCCATTTTGGTATCGTCTGCAAATTTACTTATCCTACTAGTTATACCTAAATCAAGGTAATTTATGTATATAACAAACAACAGAGGACCTAATACAGATCCCTGGGGGACACCACTTTTGACTGCTCCCCATTCTGACTTTGTACCATTTATGCTGACTCTCTGCTTCCTACCAATTAGCCATGACCTAATCCATCCCAACAACGCCCCACCTATTCCATGCGCCTCAACCTTTCTCATCAATCTCTCATGGGGGACTCTGTCGAAAGCTTTACTGAAATCTAAATATATTATATCATATATTGCCGTCCGGCTGGCTCAGTTGACAGCGTGCCTGATTCCCATCTCGAGGTCTCGCGTTCAATCCCCGCTCAGATTGAAAAGTTTTTCTGGGATATAGCCGGCGGTTACCATCTCCCCATGAGCAAGGGGGATGGGTAATGGTCTCTGGTAGACTAAAGAAAGCCAAGCGCTTGTGAATCCTCGAAGGAGGAGATACGGGCGCTATATAAGTAACCAGAAGATTATTATTATTATTATTATTATGACTTGTCAATATCTACTGCTTCATATACCTCTGAGAAAAAACTAAGCAAATTAGTAAGGCAAGAACGTCCCTGAGTGAATCCATGCTGAGAAGAATTTATTAAATTAAATGTATCTAAGTGGTTTCTAATTTTACTAGCAATAATTGACTCTAGTAGCTTTCCTATGATTGATGTAAGACTAATGGGACGGTAATTGGATGCTATTGATTTGTCACCTTTTTTGAAGATCGGAACTACGTTTGCAAGCTTCCAAGCTTCTGGAACTATACCTGTCTCCAATGACTTGTTAAATAAAAATGTTAATGGGTAACTTAACTCATCCCTACATTCTTTTAATACTCTAGCATATTCCTCATCAGGACCAGGCGATTTATGAGGTTTCAGTCTGTCAATTTCCTTAAGCACATCATTTCTACTTATAGTAACCGTACTTAACCTATTTTCTATACTATCGCTATATACCTTACGGACTTCAGGAAACTGTGCCAAATTTTCATTAGTGAAAACGGAAAGAAATTGACTATTTAATGTACTGCACATTTCTAAATCATTTTCTGTCATTTCTCCTATCGAAGTTTTAAGGGGACCAATTACATCTCTAACCTTGGATTTATATAGTTGGTAAAAAGCTTTAGGATTATTTTTTGAGTCATTGGCAACCTTAATTTCATAATTTCTTTTTTCTTTCCAAATATCCTTTTTTTCCTGTCTTGATAGATTCTGATAGTAAGCAAGTAGGTGAATTTCGCCTTTTCTAATTTTTCTATATATTCCTCTCTTTTGTCCTAGAAGATCTAATAGTCTATTATTCATCCATTTGGGTTGGTTCTGTGTTGATCTAAATTTTCTTTTGGGGATGTATTTATTTTGTGCATTGAATACTGACTTGATAAAATTATCGTATGTATCTACCAAGGTTGACGTCTCTTCCTGACTTAAGATGACAGGTGCCTGAGAAGGGGTACACTCATTTGGACACCTGGATCGACTTAATTTTTTGACCATAGGGTCCGCTAATAGGGCTCTTCTTAACCCACCATAATTGGCTTTTCTAAAGTCAGGTATTAATGTTGTATTCTCTCTGGTATTACCTTTCCATTGTATATTAAAATACACAGAATTGTGGTCACTATTTCCTAGGTGGTCCCCTATCTCTACATTATTTACCATATGTTCATTGTTACTGAAAACTAAATCGAGAATATTATTACCTCTAGTCGGCGTATCTATGAATTGAAATAAAAAACTATCTTGTACTACCTCTATAAACTCCTCAGAATCAGAGTCTCTTATTTGATGCTGCCAATCTATATTCGGAAAATTAAAATCCCCCATAATGCACACATTGCTAAACCTTGATGCCATTTTAATTTCCTCCCATAATGACGTTCCGTCATTTCTACTCATATTTGGCGGTGTCTAATACCTGATTTAATACAGCTTTTTAATGTAATCCTGACAAACACTGCTATACCGCCACCCCTCTTACTTGTTCGGTCATATTTAAACAAACTATATCCTGGTATATCAAATTCTGCTAAACATGCCTGGTTTCTGTATTAATCCACGTTTCAGTTAACGCTATTATGTCTATATTTTCTTTGCTAACAAGGGCTCTAAGTTCGTTCATTTTGTTACATAGACTCCTACAGTTTGTGTAATATACTCTCAATTTACTTCTTTTCTTTATACCTAATTTACCTTTGTTTTTAGCGACATTTCCATCTTCCGTTGCACCATCACTACTATCATTTGCATTATAGTCATCATTTTTAGCATGAGACTGAATATCCTTATCGCTTTCGCCTGACGCTAAAATTGTTCCATTTAACCTCTCATTTACACTCTCAATATTTCTGTTCAAAACCCCACAACCACCCTATCTAAAGAACTAGCTAATGTAGAAACCCCTAACCGTGAAAGATGAACCCCATCCCTTGCGTACATCCCATCTCTCCCATAGAAACTATCCCAGTTATCAATGAATGGTATTGCTTTTTCTTTGCAATATTTCTCCAAACGGCAATTGACACCAATCGCCCTGGATGTCCATTCCTTGGGAACTCCTCTTCTGGGTAGGATACAATGTACTACAGGGATCCCTCCCTTCATCCTAACTTTATCTAACACATCCCGATACTGCTGCAGCAGTTCCTCACTTCTACCCTTACCAATATCGTTACTCCCGGCACTGAGACAGATAATGGGGTTATCTCCACTATCTTCCAAGATGTGGTCCATCTTCTCTAAAACCCTCCCAACTCCATGGCCAGGCAGACACACAACCTTCCTAAGTTTAGTGCGGGTAGCCCTAACTAAATGTCTTACCATGGAGTCGCCCACAATCGACACAGACTTACCTTCTCGGGAAACAGACTTACCTTTCCCTCGGGAGGATCCAGCAGCTGCAGTTGGAGAACCCCCGGTGGTGGCAGAAGCTCCCTTGGTGGTGGTGGTGGTGGGGGTAGTGGTGGTGGTAGGTAGCACAGCGTCAGAGGTTGGAGCTGAGTCGGCGGCAGGCACTTCGGTTATCCCTCCCTTATCCTGACTATCTTTTCCCTCACATTCGTCTCGCAAAGGAGAGAATGTATTTGTCACACTCATACCTATTCTACTATCCTGCTTCTTGAGTGTGACTTTCCCACCCGTATTTTTAACAACCTGCCATGAATAAAAATTTTCATCAACTTCCTCCCTTTTCCCCTTACTTGACTTTATTTCCTCTTGGCTAAGCTTGAAAGCTAGATTTTCGTCTTTAATCAAATCCACTTCCCTCTGAAGTTTAACATTAACCTCCCTTAGAGCCAAGACCTCTTCCTTCACCACAACCATCTCCTCTCTTACCTGGAGAATAAGATGATGCAGATCAGTTAGAGACTCGCACTCCATACCTGCCATGATCCCAATAAGCTTAGCGAGAGCAAGAAACTAAGTACAGAAAACAAAAACAAGTAAACTAACAGCTAAAAACTGAGCTATAACACTTTTATATAACACGAGTGCACTGCCCCCAAACACAGGTAGGTGTAATGGTCACTAAAGGTCACTGGTAAGTGGTCCGGGCAGGAGCTCAGATTAACACAACCTTCTCCTGTCACTGACTGAATGTACTGAATATACCTTACATAATACTGTACTATAATAAACCATAATATATACCTTACATAATACTGTACTATAATAAACCATAATATATACCTTACATAATACTGTACTATAATAAACCATAATATATACCTTACATAATACTGTACTATAATAAACCATAATATATACCTTACATAATACTGTACTATAATAAACCATAATATATACCTTACATAATACTGTACTATAATAAACCATAATATATACCTTACATAATACTGTACTATAATAAACCATAATATATACCTTACATAATACTGTACTATAATAAACCATAATATATACCTTAAATAATACTGTACTATAATAAACCATAATATATACCTTACATAATACTGTACTATAATAAACCATAATTATACCTACATAATACTGTACTATAATAAACCATAATATATAGCTTACATAATACTGTACTATAATAAACCATAATATATACCTTACATAATACTGTACTATAATAAACCATAATATATAGCTTACATAATACTGTACTATAATAAACCATAATATATACCTTACATAATACTGTACTATATAAACCATAAATATACCTTACATAATACTGTACTATAATAAACCATAATATATACCTTACATAATACTGTACTATAATAAACCATAATATATACCTTACATAATACTGTACTATAATAAACCATAATATATACCTTACATAATACTGTACTATAATAAACCATAATATATACCTTACATAATACTGTACTATAATAAACCATAATATATACCTTACATAATACTGTACTATAAATAAACCATAATATATACCTTACATAATACTGTACTATAATAAACCATAATATATACCTTACATAATACTGTACTATAATAAACCATAATATATACCTTACATAATACTGTACTATAATAAACCATAATATATACCTTACATAATACTGTACTATAATAAACCATAATATATACCTTACATAATACTGTACTATAATAAACCATAATATATACCTTACATAATACTGTACTATAATAAACCATAATATATACCTTACATAATACTGTACTATAATAAACCATAATATATACCTTACATAATACTGTACTATAATAAACCATAATATATACTTTACATAATACTGTACTATAATAAACCATAATATATACCTTACATAATACTGTACTATAATTAACCATAATATATACCTTACATAATACTGTACTATAATAAACCATAATATATACCTTACATAATACTGTACTATAATAAACCATAATATATACCTTACATAATACTGTACTATAATAAACCATAATATATACCTTACATAATACTGTACTATAATAAACCATAATATATACCTTACATAATACTGTACTATAATAAACCATAATATATACCTTACATAATACTGTACTATAATAAACCATAATATATACTTTACATAATACTGTACTATAATAAACCATAATATATACCTTACATAATACTGTACTATAATAAACCATAATATATACCTTACATAATACTGTACTATAATAAACCATAATATATACCTTACATAATACTGTACTATAATAAACCATAATATATACCTTACATAATACTGTACTATAATAAACCATAATATATACCTTACATAATACTGTACTATAATAAACCATAATATATACCTTACATAATACTGTACTATAATAAACCATAATATATACCTTACATAATACTGTACTATAATAAACCATAATATATACTTTACATAATACTGTACTATAATAAACCATAATATATACCTTACATAATACTGTACTATAATAAACCATAATATATACCTTACATAATACTGTACTATAATAAACCATAATATATACTTTACATAATACTGTACTATAATAAACCATAATATATACCTTACATAATACTGTACTATAATAAACCATAATATATACCTTACATAACACTGTACTATAATAAACCATAATATATACCTTACATAATACTGTACTATAATAAACCATAATATATACCTTACATAATACTGTACTATAATAAACCATAATATATACCTTACATAATACTGTACTATAATAAACCATAATATATACCTTACATAATACTGTACTATAATAAACCATAATATATACCTTACATAATACTGTACTATAATAAAGACAAAGTAATGGATTCGGCTTTCCTTTGGCAGTGGATCGTCCATGTGCAAAAGAATGGATGATACATCCATCCAGTCAGGTGAGATAAACAGGTGAAATAAACAGGTGAGATAAACAGCTGAGACAAACAGGTGAGACAAACAGGTGCGATAAACAGGTGAGACAAACGGGTGAGACAAACGGGTGAGACAAACAGGTGAGACAAACAGGTGAGACAAACAGGTGAGATACACAGGTGAGATAAACAAGTGAGACAAACAGGTGAGATAAATGGGTGAGATAAACAATTGAGACAAACAGGTGAGATAAACAGGTGAGACAAACAGGTGAAATAAACAGGTGAGATAAACAGGTGAGACAAACAGGTGAGATAAACAGGTGAGAAACAGGTGAGACATACAGGTGGGATAAACAAGTGAGATAAACAGGTGAGACAAACAGGTGAGATAAACAGGTGAGACAAACAGGAGAGTTAACAGGTGATATAAACAGGTGAGATAAACAGGTGAGACAAACAGGTGAGATAAACATGTGAGATATTCGTATTCCTGATCGCTTCGGAGCTCGGCCCAACATTCTTGACTTATTTCTGACTTCTAACTCTTCCTCTTATACTGTCACTCTTTTCTCTCCTTTGGGCTCCTCCGACCATAAACTTATCTCTGTCATCTGTCCTATCTTTTCAGTACGGCCATCCGATCCTCCCAGCTGGCGGCACTTGTGGCACTTTGGCGCTGCCGACTGGGAGGCTCTCCGGCAGTACTTCTTTGATTTCCCATGGAATGACTTCTGCTTCCGTGGCCGAGGACCCTCGGAGAGTGCTGAACGCATTACCGAGGTAATCCTCTCGGGCATGGAAGCGTACATTCCATTTTCTTTCTCTCAGTCTAATTTTAAAAAATCTTGGTTTACTCACGCTTGTTCTACTGCTGTCCACAACAAGGAGGAAGCATTCAAATGGTACCGACGCCTTAAAACTCAAGAATCTCATTCTTCCTATGTTTCTGCCCGGAATCAAGCCAAATCTGTTCTTCAACTTGCCAAGCACTCTTTCATCAATAATAAATGCACTGAACTATCCAACTCTAGCTCTTCCCAAGCTTTCTGGCATCTAGCCAAAAACCTCTCCAGCAACTTTTCTTCCTCGTCTTTCCCTCCCCTTTTCCACTCTGATGGCACAACTATCACTTCTTCCTCTGACAAAGCTGAACTCTTTGCTCAAACTTTTGCCAGAAACTCTACCTTGGATGATTCCGGTGCTATTCCTCCCTCTCCACCCCCCTCTCTCCTACTTATGCCTAATATCCTAATCTCTTCTAAAGATGTACTTTCTACCCAATCTGGGCTTAATACTAAGAAGGCGTACGATCCGGACGGTGTTCCTCCTGTTGTACTTAAAAACTGTGCTTCCGTGCTGACCCCTTGCCTAGGCAAACTCTTTCGTCTCTGTCTCTCCTCTAACGTCTTTCCTTCTTGCTGGAAGTTTGCTCTCATTCAACCTGTCCCAAAGAAGGGTGACCGCTCTCAACCCTCCAACTATCGTCCAATTGCTCTCATATCTTGTATCTCTAAAGTTTTTGAAACTATTCTTGCTTCCAAATTTCTTAAGCATTTCTCTCCTCATAATCTGCTCTCAGATCGCCAGTATGGCTTCCTTAAGGGTCGCTCTACTGGTGATCTTCTTTCATATCTTACTAACTCTTGGTCATCCAACTTTTGGGACTTCGGTGAGACTTTTTCTGTTGCACTATACATATCGAAGGCCTTCGATAGAGTCTGGCACAAATCTTTAATTTCCAAACTGCCCTCCTTCGGTTTCCGTCCCTCCATCTGTGCCTCTGTCTCTAATTTCCTTTCCGGCCGTTCCATAGCTGTGGTTGTGGACAGCCATCGCTCATTTCCTTATCCTATCAACTCTGGTGTTCCTCAGGGTTCTGTCCTATCTCCTATTCTCTTTCTAATTTTCATAAATGATCTTCTCAACTGTACATCCAGTGCCATTCATTCATATGCAGACGACTCTACCTTACACCACTCAATTAGTTTTCCAGAACGCCCCAGCCAGCAGTCCCTCAAAAGTAAACGTAATGAAGCCATAAAATACTTAGATTCTGATCTAGATACTATTTCCAATTGGGGTAGAGAAAATCTTGTTTCATTTAATGCTTCCAAAACTCAATTTATCCATCTTACTACCCGTCAGGAACCTCCAGAGGGCTATCCCTTATTCTTCAACAATACAAAAGTCAACCCTTCATCTTCTCTCAATGTTCTCGGTGTCTCTTTTTCTTCTGCTCTCTCTTGAAAAGACCATATTACCAGTCTCGCTAAGGCAGCCTCCCAGAAGCTGGGTGTGCTCAACCGCCTCAAGGGGTTCTTACCCCTGCGCAGCTTCTTGCTCTGTATAGAGGCACAGTGCATCCTTGTATTGAGTATTGTTCACATGTGTGGGGAGGATCCTCTCACACCGCACTCCTCGATATAGTAGAAAGGAAAGGCTTTCGTATCATTAACTCCCGTCCACTCACCAACTCTCTGCAATCTCTCTCTCTTCGCCACAATGTTGCATCTCTCTCGCTATTCTATCGCTACTACAATAATCAGTGTTCCTCGGAGCTTTCCCAGTGTATACCACCTCCTGTACGTAGGGTGCGTAGCACCCGCCTTGCAACACAGTCCCACACCTACTCTGTGCAACTCTCCAACCCAAGAGTGAAATGCTATTTTCAGACTTTCTACTATTCAACTGCTGAGCTCTGGAACTCTCTCCCAGAATCAGTCTTTCCCTCTTCCTATGACTTAAATTGCTTCAACCTCTGTGTGTCCAGGCATTTTAGTTCGAACGTCCCTTGATTTCGGCCCTGTCACTCTTTGAAATCTGGGGGAGGCACTCACTGCAGGCAGTTGTTCCTTTTGTCTCCCTCATTCACATTGAAAAAAAAGTGATATAAACAGGTGAGATAAACAGGTGAGATACAAGGGTGAGACAAACATGTGAGATAAACAGGTGAGACAAACAGGTGAGATAAACAATTGAGATAAACAGGTGAGATAAACAGGTGAGACAAACAGGTAAGATAAACAGGTAAGACAAATAGGTGGGATAAACATGTGAGATACACAGGTGAGATTAACAGGTGACACAAACAGTTGAGATAAACAGGTGAGATAAACAGGTGGGATAAACAGGTGAGACAAACAGGTGGGATAAACAGGGGAGACAAACAGGTGAGATAAACAGGTGAGACAAACAGGTGGGATAAACAGGTGAGATACACAGGTGAGACAAACAGGTGGGATAAACAGGTGAGATAAACAGGTGAGACACACAGGTGAGATAAACAGGTTAGATAAACGGGTGAGATAAACAGGTTAGATAAACAGGTGAGATAAACAGGTGAGATATACAGGTGAGATGAACAGGTGAGATAAACAGGTGAGATAAACAGGTGCGACAAACAGGTGAGATAAACAGGTGAGATAAACAGGTGCGACAAACAGGTGAGGTAAACAGGTGAGATAAACAGGTGCGACAAACAGGTAGATAAACAGGTGAGACAAACAGGTGAGGTAAACAGGTGAAATAAACAGCTGGTAGTGGACGACCACCATTGGTATTAAGGGGGGTCACTTGCTTTTATTATCTTTCTCTCCTGTTCTCTCTTTCTCTGGCTTGTATCCATTCGGCCCCATTCAGCCAACTGGTTTAAGCCGTTTATCCCCATCCAGGTGTTGATTTATTCCTGGTGAGCGATAGCGAGCCTGCATTGTAGGGAGAAATCCGGCTTCGTCGGAGTCATTTGTCTATCGAAAAATGTACAAATTCAACTATCTGTCAAACAAAGCTCTATAAATGCTGGCTCGCTACCGCTCGCCAGGAAAATATTGACTCATCGATGTGGGTAAACGTCTTCAAACAGTAGGCTGAATGGGGCCGAATAGATGTATGCCAAAGGGAGAGGGAGAGAAAGAGAAAACAAACGAGGTGGGCTCCCTTAACCCGGCAAGCGCGATAGGCCTCACGGAAGGCTTCCTATAGGGAACGCGATAGGCCTCACGGAAGCAGGACCATAAAAAAAGCTTTCCAAAAAAAAAAAAAGGGCCTATCAAATTTTTTTTTGTTGTCTCTAGGTGAGATAATTCCCCTCCAGTACTCATCCATGTAAATCTCACCCACCCCCCTCCCCTCCTTCCCCACCTTATTCCCCCCTCCCTCCCCTCCTCAATTATCACCTATTTTCCCTCTTATTATCATCATTTATCGGTTATTTTTCTCTCCCGCGATAATGTAGCACAAGTGGGTTGCAGAAAAGATCGATATGTAACACCCAGACACCAGCCCACACCGCCCCGCTTGTCTCAGTTACCTCACAGACAGCGAGAGAGGAGGGTTGACTGTAGCTCTCTCTCGCCTGATATTACGACCGGGTGGCCAATATCTTCGTTTTTCACCACCCAAATGCTTTTCCCACTTATTTTAGCACTCTTGAAGGTTCATATATACATCATATATGTAAAATAAAAGCATACCGAAAACAAATAATGGTCTATATTGTAAATATAACGAATTCTGTCAGAATCCAAGGCTAGAAATACACAAATAACTACCCTAGCCCCTAGGTCTATTTAGCGCTTACCGGGTTAAAGAATAAAAGTGAATCATATTGTAAACTTCCTGGTAATAAGTAACACACCGTTCTTAACCCTCTCCGACATAAGACGCGATTTTGAGCCTATTAGGGATACTTTAAAGCCTTTGTTACCATCAGGGATATTTAGAAACCTTTAGTTTAGTTACTTCAACCTCTGCAGTTGTCTTTGAGTTAGCTGTGGGCAGAAAACTAATTTTGGAGAGGTAATTATAAGAGTGAGAGAACTCTATTTCTTATTGCTAATCTGGCAATCTCTGCGTCATATGAGCGTGAAAGGGTTAACATTAATCATCAATTACAAACCCCAATGTACTTGAATAAACTAGTGAAAGCATATGGTCCTCCCGGGATTCAAACTCGGGACACCACACCCAGAACATATGCACCTAAACCATTACACCACCAACACAATGAAAGGAGAATTGTGGCACAGGCAAAAGAAGTATGTCTGGACACAGTAACCTGGAGGTGTTTTATAACATGGCCATCTTTTAGCCGGAATTCCTCAAGAGGAATTGGACATGATGATGATGATTGAAAAACCCACCCTGACTGAGATTCAGAGAAACACAAAGAGGACATGACTTGGAAAACTCCTGGAATGTTTGATAGCACTAATATCATACGTGTTCTATATATTCATTACATTATAAGGCTTACCCATGAAAGGATCGCTCATGTTGTCATACCGAAACTGAATTTTCTCTGTCTCATCCTAGCAGAGCGCATTCATCTGTTTCATCTGCACCTTCACTCCCGTCTTGTAGCCAGCCAGAAGTGTCAGCTTGGGGTACTTGATCACACCGCAGGGATGCTCATGATAGGTATTGATGCCATGAAACACTATGCCTCTGTTATGTTCCCAAGTGAGCTCAATATTTAGCTCTAAATTAGCCACCATTTTTTTCAAGTTTAATGTTATCGATGTTTAGTAAAGATGCTCGAAAGCTAACCATATTCTCGATATTCTGGTTTTTCTGTTTTGATTTAACTTGCTCAATCCGTTTGTATGACAGCGTGTTTGGGCACTCTTGCTCGTCACTGCCGTCCTCTGAGTCACGTTTACCATCACACCGCAGTTGCCTGGCCATGCATGACCCGTCATTAGTGGAGAACTGGAGGATGTTACAGTAGGAGAGTGTGAAGGTGGCGTTGCCATGAGGAGAGGACCAAGTGCGGCGACCCATGAGCCAGGAGTCTTTTGGTAGCGACCATCGATCCTTATGTATTTGGGACTGCAGCACCCACTGTCTGTTCTGCATGCTGATGTTACTCGTTTGCTCGCCTTCTAAGTAGTAGTCTTGACCAAGAAGTAATTTTAGGGTATAATGCATGTCAAATGTCTTAATAGAGCCAAACAAAGTGTATGTGAGACTGCTTGGCACTATGCACATGCTGCCAGAGAGTCTGCTAATGCATGACCTCATCTTATACGTTTTATTAGGCTGGAGAATTCAACACTCTTTATCCCTAGGCCTATAATAAGGCGTTCTCACCCACCAATCACTAATATTTGTTTCGTGTCTTGACTGGATATCAGTTTCCACCTGAAAGGAACTGAGCAGTTCATCATGGTATGGCAACCATCCTCCTAAACTAGAGCACATTTGGGAAAAATCTTCATAGTCTAGTTCGTTGCTTAGAATCAGATTATGGTAGTCCTGTGAGCACAATGCAGCACTGTCAATGTTAATAATGGCCATTGAGCCACTGTAATCCCAGCCAGAAATATATACTGTGGTCTCTTCAGTGATGGCTATATTGCAGGTGGGAGCTTCGTCTGGGACATCAGTGAGGAGAGAGACTTCACCAATCATTGATATACCAGGTAACGGAGAGTGCTGTTCATCTAGGCAAAACTGAGGCTCCAGCATGTATCTAGGCTTATAGGGGAATTGGTCTTCATGACTGAGAAAGCGTCCTTGTAAGGATACCCAGACACCCTGTGAAAGGAAACAAATATCAGCATTACTATTACTAACTGCACTATTACAAATATGTCATCATCTTTACGGTCATGGGGCAGGCAGCAGTGTCACGAGCATACCTAACCATTAACATTGACAGTTTGTTTACTGTCTTATTATCATAATTTACAGGTAACAGTCAGATAAACTGCAATGTTTGTTTTTTTATTATTATATTTTAATTTAATTTTATTTTTGATCAAAGGTGTAAAGCAGTAGAGGACGAATGGGTGGCCCTCACTGGTCATGTATATAATTCATTTATTCTGGTTGACCTAATATTATATTATGGTAATATATCAATGATGGCATCAACTCCTCATTGTCACCTTTGTATCCCAAGATGAACATTGTAAACTGAAGTTGTGTATATATTTGTTTTAAATACATTGCTGCAATACTTTAATTTCAGTAATATATAATTATAATACAGTAATATTATACGTCAAATAAATTGGTTTGTTTTAATGAAAATATATTCTATAGCATAAATATTACATCTCACGATTGTACTATTTACTATGCAATCATTATTTACATTTCTTATATAATGTTAAGGTGAAGTTACGTACAATGTACAGTATATTCATGTAGGTGACTGTACATCCTTTTTATTCATTTTAACTTCTTGTACACCTGGAGGTTATTCAATCCTTCTAAAACTCATGAATCAAAGTTCCTTCCCACGCCCTTTAAGCTTACTCGCACTCTTAGGTTGTCACCCAGGCTATGTACTTGTGAATCGGAAGTGTAGATCACATGATGGAGTTGTGCTTGAGGTATGTAGGAGGTGAATCGGAAGTGTAGATCACATGATGGAGTTGTGCTTGAGGTATGTAGGAGAGGTGAGAGGTGTGGAGAAGGTTGGCCGACAGATAGACATTAGCTACGGGAAGGATAACATATCCCCAGGAGACTCCCTCTCAACTTTAGGGAATTATCTCTTACTTATATATTTAGTACTTCTGTATAAATTATCAGTTGTTACTTGAATAAATATCAAAGTTGGTTTGGATACTACATTCCTTTAATTTAATTTTACCTATAACTATCAATATACTATTATAACAATTATCTATCTTATCTATCTATCAACGAGCAGAGGATGGAGAGTTGAGATCTACTTCCAACATCAACTTCAATCAACCTAATAATTATATAACTCATAAGGACAGAGAGACACCTTTAGTCTTCCTTACTAAGAGTTAATAGTTAACCCTTATAATATAAAGGATCGTACATTTGTATGTGTTCCTAACCTAACCTCTTGCTACAGTGACTGTCAATAGTAATTTGTAACATAATATAATAGAACTATAGAGTCGCAACCTAGACTTGGTAGACAACTTCATCTTTGACCACCACTATTACCTGAGTCCAGATGTAGTACCAACTGTCTGTTGGTTAAAATTTGTTAAAATAGGACTTCAGAGGCCATCAACCTTTTTGGATTATTTAGCCAGCACACTGTAAGTCCAGTATATTTTCAGGACTGGAGCCCCTTTTCGAGAACCCCAGTCCCTTGCAATTGTCTGGATGTAGCTAACCCTATTTAATCTAGGAGTGGTCTTCTTGAAACAACCCTGATTTTATCCATTCTTTTCGCGATTCTAAGATGCTTCACCCGATTAGGTATCAACCAAGTCTCCATGGGCGAGTGATAAGAGAACCTGCAAAATTGGGGAACCGGCTTCCGGCCGGGACAATTTCCTACCGAAAAATCTATAAATTTAGCTGGAAGTTATATCTGGATTTTTTTTTTTTTTTTTTTATTGTCAACAAGTCAATATTATATTATATTATAAAAAAAAAAAAACTTACCTGGGTTGCATTGTCCTGTATGCCAGCACAGATGTAATGCCAACTGGAGCCAAGTAAAGAAGGCACCTCGAACAAATAGTACATATCATTCACAGGTATTTCAATGTAAGTAATGTCACCGCTAGGAGCGTTCCATATTTCTGAAAATACAGTTTGTGGTAACACAGTAGAATTTCAGTTTACAATAGAACCTTTTTCTATATTAAAAGTGTACTTATGGACATAGGCTAACAGCCTGTAGATTCAACCACTTAACACTTTTATAGTCAGGAGGTCTTATTCCAGATGGTGAATTGGACATCTACAATAGACAGTTTGAGTGTTGCAATCAGCTCATTCGTGGTTTTACCTACGATTAAGTAACACCCCGTTCTTAACATTAATCATCAATTACAAACCCCAATGCACTTGAATAAACTAATGAAAGCATAAATTATGGTCCTCCCGGGATTCGAACTCGGGATGCCTGGTTGACTCGGCTGCATCTCTGACTACTCAAAGCTTCATCGCCACTGTCTCGCTCTCTAATCTCACAATTTTGGACACCTGTCTCTGTCAAAGGGTGTGGTGTCCCAAGTTCGAATCCCGGGAGGACCATATGCTTTCATTAGGTTATTCAAGTGCATTGGGGTTTGTAATTGATGATTAATGTTAAGAACGGGGTGTTCCTTAAATGCCACCGATTGAGCTTATTACTCAATGCTGGGTTATAATACTGGGTAAATATTGAAACTTCAACGTACAATAACACGTGTTTACTCTATTTTGCCTGAAATATTGGGAAGACATTAGTATTCCACTATATAATAGCACTGTTTTACTGTATTCTAGTAAAAGTATTAGGTATTTTGTTTTAGATTTTTAGTATACAAAAGTGTTTTATTACTCTGTTCTAGCCAAAATATTCGGTCAACAATAACATTCAGCATACAATAGCAATTTTTAAACTCTATTCTGAAAGAAGAAAACAAACAGTTGAATTGAGCTTTGGAAGTGTGTTTAGGATTTCAAGGGTAAGTTATATTTCAATGAACCCGCTGTCTCCAATAGGTCCTTACTTAGCATAATGTACACGTCTACGGATATCCAGAATATAAGGAAGTCAAGACTTAGTATTAGTGCATACTGAAGAGTTAAGGGGTGATGGGCGATTTATTTGCTAATGTATTTATAATTGTATTACTTTTTTTTTATTTCCTCCCAAGACCTCCATCAAGCTTAAAAATACATCCCCTAGACCCCCCCTTCTAGATAAATGTGTACATTTTTCGGTATATTTCCTCCTATTATTACAGGCTCGCTAAATGGCACGAAAGGTCCTAATATTGACAAAGAAATGAGGTGAAAAGGTCTTAAATAATTCGCCCAACTAATGGGTCTAACTTCTTAAAAACTGGATACTGATGGGGCTAAGCATGGAGGTGAAGGGTGGGGGGGGGGGGGGGGTGGGGGTGGAAGGAGCAAACGACCCATCTCGCCTTAATCAAAACAGTCTGAAAACTATGCACTATAATTAGGCCAGACATCTGAATCCCCAAACCTCAGTAACTGAAAAAGGGCGAAAACAATGGGGTTGTTATTGTTCACGCCTATTCCCTAGCTGACTCTTCCTAAATGTTAGAAATATTAGCTTGATAACGCTACTTCTTTTAGAGTTATAAAAATTAAAAGATCAACATCTCTGGCCTAATTATAATTAATAAACCATACATCTCATAGTAAATATCCTGCAGATCTTGTCGAAACTTAACAGTATTAAGGGGGGATGGTTCACTGTTTGGCCGAGCTTTTTTATTTATTCAATATTTTTCTAGTTTGCTCCCTAGACCTCCATCAAACTTAGAAAGAAAAACACATCCATTAGATCCCCCTTGTAGATTAATTTGTACATTTTTCGGTAGAAACATTTTCCGGCCAAAGGCCGGTTCTTCCAAAATTACAGGCTCACTATCGTTCACCAGGAAAACAAATTACACCTAAATAGCAGGAAAGGTCTTAATATTGACAAAGATATGGGGCGAAGGGTCTTAAAATCAACAAACTAATGGGACAAATATCATAAAATCTGAAAATTGATGGGGCTAAACACGAGGGAGAAGAGGGAGAAGAAAAAAGGCATATCTCCCCATAAGCATCCAATTATTACAATTTAGTTACCCTTTAATTTATGTTTTCTATTACATTGGGTCACTCCATTTTCTATTGTGTAACCATCCAGTTATATTTACTATATACATATTGTCACGGACCTGTAGGCTCTGAGTGTACGGGTTCACTTCCACCCTTCAAACGCATCAACCAGTCTGAGATCGGGGTCGGGGCTTCAAGCAACCAAACCAACAGAGACCCGAAACTTCGCATCCCAATATCCTTCTTACTTCTATCCCTCTCATTTTGATCGAGCAGAGTTTCGAAGTCTCACTCAATAAATATGTAATTCAAATTAAAGTTCAATGCTATCTCTGCTCATGAACACCAGGGGGTGAAAGTTTCTTTTCTGGTCACATTAAATCTACCGTAGTCAATGACGGGACGGGAATAATGAGTGGGGTCAGTGTTATCTTAGACTTACTCGGTGCAACGTTCTCGGGAATATCGCTTCCAGAAAGCGTTGTTTTTAAAACTCCAGGAACTACCCCCCTTCGGTTTGAGTACGGGAGACATCGTGACTATAACTTATATTTTCATTTTGATTTTCTTTTTGTTTTCATTTTGTATAAATTAAATATTTTGCATTAATATTAATTACCATTGTATTTGTTTTATTTTGTTTTATAACTTTAAATTATAATTATATAATACATAATGGTTCTGTTATATTACTTAAATTTGATTTTATTATATTAACAAAATTGTGTATTCTTTTCTTATCCATATATATTTATACCCTAATGATTAAATGAAGTGAGGAAGATTAATCCTATATAATATCCAGAAGACTACTTTGAAATCTGATTAAAATACGAGAACAACTCTTAAATTAAAATATCATCTTAGTAATAAATATTAAAATAGGAGAACTACTCTTAAAGAGACTTTACCTTAATACAAGTACTAAATTAATAAAAGTACTTATCCATACTGAACACCCTTAAACTAAAGTTCAGTCTTTGTGTTCAACCTAAAGGTCACCCTCTAGACTCCTTCGGGGCCAAATCTTTAACTAAGCTAGTTTCACTAGTCTCTCCAAACTTTGGGTTGTAACATATTGGGGGCCTGTCCGGGATGGTCTCATTTGGCTTTCCTACTATCTGGCAAGTGTGACAAGACTTTACAAATTTGGTTACATCTTTTTTCATGTTAGGCCAAAAGAAATGAGCTAGGATCTTTCTGTATGTATTTCTCTGTCCCAAATGACCAGAGTTTCCGTCATGAGCTAATCCCATTACAGCAGATCTGATGGAGGTAGGGATGATTACCTGATGTACTATAGACCAAATATCTGAGTCAGGCCTATCAGGCGGGTGAAAACTACGCATAAGGACCCCTTTGTGATAGTAGATGTTGTGTGCCTGAGCTTAGCAAGTGAAGTGTCTGCCTCTTGAGCTTTTATGAGGTTTTCCCTAGACATGATCTGGGTGAACAAGGTATCCTGACCTGAGGGTGAGAGAGAGTCATTAGACACTGCAGCAGTTTGTGAACGGGTGACAGCGCAAACCGGGAAAATATGTAGTTTCTCTTGATCTAGCTTTGCAGTAGGACTGTGTTTTTCAGGATTTCCTTAGTGTGTGAACTCTCATGGCTTATGTCAAAGGAATAAGCTATATACTTCCAATCATCCTTGGAGATCACCTGACCTTTAAGTTTGTCAATAGAGGGCTCTCTACAAAATTGTTTAGCATTAAACTTTGCCATTTTGATTTTAATTAGGACTAGATGAGGTAGAGAAGATTACCGCTCAATTTATACTAGACTGACAGCTAATATATAGAGGATGGGGTTACTATAGCTTCACTGGTTGTATAATAAAGACTGGAATGAACGGCAATATTGACTAATATGGACTTGCTTTATAGTTACCGGTAATGGTAGATTACTAACCCTGGATAACCATTAACAAGTGCATACTATATGGACTAGGGATATTCCTAGTAGAGACGGGTTACCTAATAGTCAGGTTGACACTAATATCCCAAATCAATATGATTAGTGTGAGTAACTCCCACCTGTTGAGCGAACTATGGTCGACAACAACAAGAGGGTTGATAAGTAAGGACGACAGGCAAGAACCTGACCATTAGTGAACCTCGTGAGACACGATCCCTTGATATCGAAACTAAAGGAAGAAGGCATGAGATTTATGTGCGTTAGGAGATCCTACTTCTAGTTACAGATATATGTTAGGTGATCGTGGATGGTCTCCTATAGTTTTGATTTGCTATAAAAGACTAGTTTAACTGGTCATTCCTATTTCTGAAGAGATTCTACTTAAAGAGGGGTGACTCAGATAGGTGACCGATGTGCGAAAACGCTAATTTCGTCACATGAAAGATTAAGAGATTGATACACAATGTCCACCACCGTCTGCCTAGTGTTAATGAACATGGATGAATATGAGGATTTGAGATGACGAGTGATCCTGACTATCTCGTAAACCACAAAACTTCCCCAACTTATGACCAACCTGAGCTATTACCTCTCAAATGCACAAACCGACTAAAGGGAAAGGAATGTATTTGAGCATCAGGAGTAATATAATAATTCAGGCTAAAGATATCGTGACTTAAAGATCAATAATTAAATTTATGAATTTACTATGAACATTTGAAAACTCAATTCATATAATGAAGTGCAGAGATTAATCAGAAAAGAATCCCGGTCAGGCCCCCTCTTCCTGCCCATTCCTGGTAGTCCATTAAAAAGCAAATTTTGTGGCCCATATGTAGTCTCTCAGAAACTTTCCAAGCTAAACTATGTTGTTCGCACTCCTGATCAAAGGATTGTTCACTTAAACCAGATGAAGGCGTACATAGAAAGGCCGCTTGAGGAGAATACCCCAATACTAGCTGTAAATACTGTACCACATTCTGTACCAGACTCGTGGGAATTGCAAAAAGTAGGAGACTCTGATGTGATTGAGTTTGGTGATCTTCCTTCACCTTGTGGAAGCCCAAAGAACAGCGAACTATTATGTACCTTAGATCAATATTTGTCGGACATGTCGCCATCACGTAGAGATGATCTTAGGAAATTGCTTGTAAGTTACCCTTCAGTCACATTGGATGTCCCTGGCTTTTGCAAGGACCATCATCACGATGTTATCTTGACCTCACCAGAAGTAAGACCTATCAAACTATCACCATACAGACTAAACCCTCAGAAGCAAGAGATCATGAGAAAGGAAATTGACTTTATGTTGGAGAAGTCCTTAGTGGAACCAAGTCATTCCCCTTGGGCGTCACCCTCTTTATTAGTCCCAAAACCAAACGGTAGTAGTAGGCTGTGTACTGATTACAGGAAAGTAAATGCAGTGACAGTCCCTGATGCATATCCACTACCTAGAATTGATGACCTAATAGATAAAGTAGGGGCTGCTAAGGTAGTATCAACCATAGACTTGCAGAAGGGGTATTACCAAATTGGGATGACCGATAGAGCTAAAGTCATCTCTGCTTTCACCACTCCTTTTGGGCTCTTCCAATATAGAGTCATGCCTTTTGGCATGATGAATGCTCCTGCCACATTTCAAAGGGTCATGTCATATACTATTCAGGATTTAGAAGGGGTAGACACTTACTTAGATGACATCGTGATTATTTCAGATACTTGGGAGGATCATCTTTCCAGACTGGACGGGCTGATGGAGCGCTTGGCTGCTGCTGGATTCACCATCAACCTAGCCAAGTCCTGCTTTGGACGTGGATCAGTGACCTACCTTGGCCATGTGGTGGGTCAGGGTACTGCACGCCCCAAGGAAGCTAACGTGGAGACCATCACCGCCTTTCCCCAGCCAACTGACCGCAAATCCATCATGCGGTTTTTAGGGATGTGCGGATTCTACCGCAGATTCTGTCCGAACTTTGCAGCCATATCAGCGCCCCTTTCCGATCTTACAAGCCCAAAAATTAAGTTTGTCTGGACTCCCACCTGTACTGCTGCCTTTGACCACCTGAAGTGCCTCCTTTCATCCTACCCGGTACTTCATGCTCCTGATTCCGCATTGCCTTACCATCTTCAGGTTGATGCGAGTGATAGAGGAGTCGGGGCAGTACTTCTGAAACCAGATAAGACTACTGGTGTCCTACATCCTGTCTCTTACTTCTCCGCCAAACTGAAGAGACACCAGAGGAGTTATTCCACAGTGGAGAAGGAGTGCTTGGCGATGGTATCAGCGGTGAAGAAGTTCGAATGTTATCTCTCTCAGCACTATCCACCAATCATCATCTATACTGACCACAACCCGCTTACTTTTCTGCACAAGATGAAGAACAACAACCAACGACTTCTCCGGTGGGCTCTAAAGTTACAAGAGTACCATCTCATTGTTCGCCATATTCGTGGGGTAGACAATCTGATTGCAGACGCCTTGTCAAGAGATCTTCCACCTGCAGCGGAGCCTATTCCTCCTCTCGCTACCTAGTCCTCTTCGCTCCCCTTCGAGGACTTTAAGGGGGGAGGTGTCACGGACCTGTAGGCTCTGAGTGTACGGGTTCACTTCCACCCTTCAAACGCATCAACCAGTCTGAGATCGGGGTCGGGGCTTCAAGCAACCAAACCAACAGAGACCCGAAACTTCGCATCCCAATATCCTTCTTACTTCTATCCCTCTCATTTTGATCGAGCAGAGTTTCGAAGTCTCACTCAATAAATATGTAATTCAAATTAAAGTTCAATGCTATCTCTGCTCATGAACACCAGGGGGTCAAAGTTTCTTTTCTGGTCACATTAAATCTACCGTAGTCAATGACGGGACGGGAATAATGAGTGGGGTCAGTGTTATCTTAGACTTACTCGGTGCAACGTTCTCGGGAATATCGCTTCCAGAAAGCGTTGTTTTTAAAACTCCAGGAACTACCCCCCTTCGGTTTGACTACGGGAGACATCGTGACTATAACTTATATTTTCATTTTGATTTTCTTTTTGTTTTCATTTTGTATAAATTAAATATTTTGCATTAATATTAATTACCATTGTATTTGTTTTATTTTGTTTTATAACTTTAAATTATAATTATATAATACATAATGGTTTTGTTATATTACTTAAATTTGATTTTATTATATTAACAAAATTGTGTATTCTTTTCTTATCCATATATATTTATACCCTAATGATTAAATGAAGTGAGGAAGATTAACCCTATATAATATCCAGAAGACTACTTTGAAATCTAATTAAAATACGAGAACAACTCTTAAATTAAAATATCATCTTAGTAATAAATATTAAAATAAGAGAACTACTCTTAGAGACTTTACCTTAATACAAGTACTAAATTAATAAAAGTACTTATCCATACTGAACACCCTTAAACTAAAGTTCAGTCTTTGTGTTCAACCTAAAGGTCACCCTCTAGACTCCTTCGGGGCCAAATCTTTAACTAAGCTAGTTTCACTAGTCTCTCCAAACTTTGGGTTGTAACAATATAATATGAATATTAGGAGTTTGTGTATGAATAATTATATTATAAGATAGCAGGATATTTGTTTAGAATTATAATACGATACTGTACCTACACACTGCAATATACAGTATAGCAATTGCTCTTATCAGCTTAAATTATTCATATGTTTAATTAATTCAATGTTTAAGTAATAATAATAATAATATTTATTCAGTTAGCAATTTACAGAGTTGGTACCACATAGTTTGTTACAAATATGACATGTACCAGCCTTGCATAATTCCAACTAAGGATAGCCCAATAAGGCCGTTAGGCGTATTTCCATTGGGGTCCTTGTGGGATTAGGTTAGCTGGGGAAAATGGGGAGGATAAAGAAATAGATACTTTAGAGAAAGTATTTCTAGGGGGTTATTTTAAGATACCTTACATCCTATAGTAAATATCAGTAATCCGTAATCAGTAATCATTTCAGTTTGGTTTGTCTATCTCTTATGTCGCATTTAGTAGTAGACATAAGCTTGGTGCTCCCTTCTCGCAGCTGTCCGGTTCAGGTGTTCCTTCAGGCTACGTCTGAAGGAATACAGTGTTCTCTTTTCACGGACTGACTGGGGTAGGTCGTTCCAGTCTTTGATGGCGGTGAAGAAGAATGTTTGCTTACCCTGTCCTTGGATTCTCGGGACCTTAAAATTAAACATCCTGTTTCTTGTATTATGTCCACTCCTCTCATTTGCTTTAACAAAATCATTCTTTAGGTACTCTGGAGTTCTGTCATAGAAAATTTTGAAGGCATTAGTTAGCCTGATTTGTTTGGCCCTGTCAGCGACATTGAGCATACCTAGTGACTGAAGTTGTTCCTGGCCAACATGTGATCTGGGTCCTAGGTTCAGCATGAACCTAACCATTTTATTTTGAGTGACCTGAAGTTTGTGCTGTGCTGATTTAGATGATGCAGAGTACCAGGATGACACAGAATAGTCAAAATTACATTGAACAAGCGCTTGGCAGAGGGTCTTTTTGGTCGCCGCGGGCAAGCATCCCACCTGTCTATACAGGTATTTTATACGTGCTCTACACTTACTCAGGATAAATTCCAAAATTGTTTCACCTGACAAACTCGCGTCCAGTTTTAGTCCGAGATATTTAACTTGTGACACTGTTGTTATAGGAATATCATTACAGTTGACCGAGAAGCCCACAATGTCTTTCAGTTTGCGTTTTGTTCCACATAAGATGGCTTCCGTCTTGCCCAGGTGAAGAGATAGTCTATTGTCCACTAGCCATTCACTACATGATTCTAGTTCTTTGGAAAGTGAAGCGGCAATACTTATTGGGTCTTTTCCTGAAACCAGGAGCACTCTCTAAATAGGTTCGTTATAATACATCTGGTCAACGTATATCAATGCCAAGCTATGACTGAGGAATTAATAATTATTTACCTAGGTAAGTTCCCGGGTGTGAATAAGACGGCACACATTCTCTCAATAGTAAACATATGGGAATCATGTCTGTCCGTCTCTGAGCGCTTTTATCATTAATTATCACAGCCATCCAGCCTTCAATAAGCTTCTCTCCTCTACCTAACAGCAAAAAAATGTATGTAGTATAATCACTGGGCCTATATTATATATTTAAGATCTATTAGACTATGAAATTAACATCTTATGACAAGGTAATTTTCATGTATTCATTCTGCTCTATTTTTCTATTCCTTTCAATGCTAGTTGTTGTAACAGTCCCAACAATGAATGGTCCTTCGAACCTACCATATAGTGGTCCTTCGAACCTACCATATAATGGCCCTTCGAACCTACCATATAATGGTCCTTCGAACCTACCATATAATGGCCCTTCGAACCTACCATATAATGATCCTTCGAACCTACCATATAATGGCCCTTCGAACCTACCATATAATGGCCCTTCGAACCTACCATATAATGGCCCTTCGAACCTACCATATAATGGTCCTTCGAACCTACCATATAATGGCCCTTCGAACCTACCATATAATGGCCCTTCGAACCTACCATATAATGGTCCTTCGAACCTACCATATAATGGTCCTTCGAACCTACCATATAATGGTCCTTCGAACCTACCATATAATGGTCCTTCGAACCTACCATATAATGGTCCTTCGAACCTACCATATAATGGTCCTTCGAACCTACCATATAATGGTCCTTCGAACCTACCATATAATGGTCCTTCGAACCTACCATATAATGGTCCTTCGAACCTACCATATAATGGTCCTTCGAACCTACCATATAATGGTCCTTCCAACCTACCATATAATGGTCCTTCGAACCTACCATATAATGGTCCTTCGAACCTACCATATAATGGTCCTTCCAACCTACCATATAATGGTCCTTCCAACCTACCATATAATGGTCCTTCTAACCTACCATATAATGGCCCTTCCAACCTACCATATAATGGCCCTTCGAACCTACCATATAATGGCCCTTCGAACCTACCATATAATGGTCCTTCGAACCTACCATATAATGGCCCTTCGAACCTACCATATAATGGCCCTTCGAACCTACCATATAATGGTCCTTCGAACCTACCATATAATGGTCCTTCGAACCTACCATATAATGGTCCTTCGAACCTACCATATAATGGTCCTTCGAACCTACCATATAATGGTCCTTCGAACCTACCATATAATGGTCCTTCCAACCTACCATATAATGGTCCTTCCAACCTACCATATAATGGCCCTTCGAACCTACCATATAATGGTCCTTCGAACCTACCATATAATGGTCCTTCGAACCTACCATATAATGGTCCTTCGAACCTACCTTATAGTGATCCTTCGATAAAATACCATATCATTCAATTTTCCATTTCGCTCTTACTCCTGAAGTTTGTTCGATTTTCCCTTTTCATTTTTCACTTTCCTGTCCTATGCCCCACTGTTCGTTTTCGGCTGTATATTTATCATGTCTGAGTGTTGCCGTACTAGGGCACATTTATGCATAGGCATAACATACGTTATTTTTTGCAACGTTAGGACAGTTAGGCCTATATTTACAGTTGCGGGGACGATGGGGTTCCATATGCAGAATATACCGAGAAAGGGAGGGATATTTGAGGAAATAATGAGGGATTACTCTGCCGGATTTTATTATAAATTTGTCATGTTAGGATAACATCTTTGGTCTAACATGCTAGTGGGGAAAGTAATTACACCGGTAGTGCTGTACTTTTTCTGTGTATCCTAGTCTAGCATTTTTCCATCATGACTGCCACCCTTCCTGAATTAAAAAAGAGAAGGGATTACTAGGGGGTGTCTAACTAGGCTCACAAAGGATATACATTTATGGAATGGGCCGATGCGTCGGAAACTAAGGCAAACATCACTTGAATCCGTAAACGACTCAATGAGCTGGAGTCGGTTAATGACCACATGTATCATGAACTGTATAATGAGTCGGTTGACATAGAAAAAACTGCGGGGAACAACGATGAGTACTCCGAATCAATGGTGACACTGGTAGCTAAATTGGAGGAACTAATTAAATCTACATCTCGTTCTTCCTCTAAAACTCCTACAAAACCAGCTGTGGTTAAATTACCAACCATTTACATCCCGAAATTTTGGGATGACCCGGTTCTATGGACGGGGTTCTGGGACCTCTTCCGCTGTACCATCCATGACAACTCCAAGTTGATGGAGTTCCAGAAATTTACGAACATACGTGGGCAGCTGGAAGGGGAAGGCCAGAAATTATTATAGGGGTTCAGTTTAGTAGCCGGTAGCTATGTCACCGAAGTAGCATTACTATAAAAGACGTATGGTCTGCCCTATAGAATAAAAGCAGTTCACATTACAATTTTGTGTGATTTACCCGCTCCAGCTTATGAGGTACATGCGCTTAAACATTTCTATGCATCCTTTAAAAGTACCATCCGCTCCATTGAGACCCTCCAAGTTAGTATGAGAAGGTGTATACAGGAATCCTAATGAACAAACTACAGTCACCACTTTGTGAGAACATAGAAAAGGCGATGAAGGATACCTTACTTGATCTATCTTCCATTGTCGAATGTTACCAAACAGAAATATTCAATGTAGAGAGCCTTACTACTGACTATATGGCAACTAAAGCCACGGCTGCAACCTTTGTTACTGTTAATAGAAGTACAAGTAGAGATGTACATAAGAGTACCAGTAACACTAAGAAGCAGGCCTATCCTATAAAATTTGCTTGTTATCTTTGCCAGAGTCCTAAGCATGCCTGGTTTAAATGTACCAAATATCCCAATAATGAGGCTAAGATAGGTAGAGCTAAGATGTTGAAGGTATGTGCTGGATGCCTCTCTAAGGATCATGGGGGGATGCGGTTGTATAAATGGAAACTTAAAACCTTGTAGCTATTGCCAGGGTAGACATTTCCGCGCATTATGCTCCCATGGGAATGAGCCCTTTAGAGTCGAGACCAACCCTGTTGCTAGTCCTGAACCTTCCTCTACCTCCATGATGATGTCTGTAGCATCAGAGCGAGAAACTGTAATTTTACCTACAATAATAATACCAGAAAATAGTAATAAGGGAGTTCACAATATGCTTGCATTACTGGATCAATGTTCCCAACGCACTTCTGTTCTGCGGTCTTATCTACTGTCAGTACAATATGTGGTATCGGGAAGAGAAATATTGAAACTGCAAGGGTTTACGGGAGTCCAGCACGAACAGGTGTATGAGGTAGTCACTCTGCAGTACAAGGGTAAAGATAGGTTATCCTCAATAAATGGTGTAGTGGTAGATGACTTACCCCAATATAGAATCTCCAAAGGTATCAAGAGCGTAATCAATAAATTTGCCCACCCAATTTGGGTTTGTACTTGGTGGGTCATACCGAGATTGGGTAGCTAGCACAGATGTTGATGTGGTAACAGTGTTGAAAGTTGTAGTTAATAGTACAAGTGAGATACTACAGAATAATGAAATCAAACCATGTAGGCTATAAATGACGTGTGCAAACTGTGGGAGATGGGCAGCATCGGAATTATGCCTAACGAGTTGGATGACAAGGCTAAAGATACTTTGGAAATTTATGAAGAGTCAGTTTCCTACATCCCAGAAGTAAATCAATACAGCATACGGTTGCCATGGAGAAGTAATATGAGCGAATTACCAAGTTACTATGGTCTAGCATTGGATAGAGTTAGGGGCTTTAAAAAAAAATCATCTCGCAGCCAGAGTTTTGTTAACAATATACTAGAGCAATGAAAGAGCAACTGGAACACAGGTTTATTAAATCTGTCGATGAGGAGATAGACACCGATTCTCCTACGCATTATTAAGCAAGAGTGAAACGATACTCCCAATCTTTCTTCTATTCAACAGCTGAGCTCTGGATCTCTCTCCCTGAATCCATCTTTCCCTCATCCTATGACTTAAATTGCTTCAAACTCTGTGTGTCCAGGCAGTTTGGCTTGACTGTTCCTTGATTTTGGCCCTTTCACTTTTTCAACTCTGGGGGAGGCACTCGTCACAGGCAGTTTTGCCTTTTGTCTCCCTCATCCACATAGAAAAATATAAAATAAATAAATTGATCAACATCCCTGTACCACTCTTACCCACGAATCTCCATAGATATATATATTCATTTTACTACTTAGTTATGAAAGAGACTTCGTTGAGTTACTAAGAAGTTACATCAATAAAACCGGGTAAATGTTCAACTATAATCCTAACAGTGATCCTCATTGTGATAACAAATCTATTTACTCTTTCTTTCCTCAATCTCGAGGCGGTGGCAGAATTCATAGACAAACTAATGTCAAGGTGAATGTCAATTGATTATCTGAATGTGAATCTAACTTCCCCATCGTGGCAATGATGCAAACAAAATTCAAGTAACGTTATATTTTGGTTACATATAAGAGATTACATTTCTCTCACTATTAACTAATAATCGACGACTTTCCTTCCGGAAGGTTTTACTAGGCGAATGCTACATTCCTTCCGGTATCTTACACTTTAATAAAGCAACAACGAAAAACGCAGCAGTGCCGGGGAAATGGATGCAATATAGGATTGGGTGGCCTGTCTCCTTGCCATCACCTCCTTTCTTCCCCTTACATGTTTCACCCCCTCCCTCCCTCTCCTCCCCCCCATCCCTCCTTCAACTTCCCACCCTCCTCCTTTGTTATACATTTTCCCTCTTCCACTCTCTATACATCCTCCCTCCCCCCTCAAAATGTTCAGTCACCTTCCTCTACCTCTCCAGTACCTCTCCCCTCCCTCACACATATGCGAGACAACAGCTAGAGCCGTTTGTGTTGAAAGATACTCCAGAGAGAGAGGTTCTATGGCGCTCCATCACCGACTCGCTCAATACGCTACCGTCACTACAATTTGTTTTTTTACTGGTTATTTACTTGTTACACTTATTTTCTGGTTCTTCAATGTTCACATATTTATTGTACAAACAAAATATACACATATGGAACAGTAGTATTAATTTATATGGTAAATAAAATAAATGTCCAAATTGAAGCTAAATCTGTTGCAATGGTGGCACAGCAATATACTGACCTCATGCAGTCCCCGGGTTAAGGTGAACAGTGAAGCTATAGGCTTAATGAGGTACAGTAATGTTCTTTGAGAAAAATATTGCAAGACATGATCGGAGTAGCTTACCTATTTCCATGGAACTGTTGTGGTGATTGAGAGTGAACAGTTTGTGAGTCTCATAAGCATTTTTTGTTTTCAAACCAGAAAGCCATGCAGGCACCAATGGTGGTGGAGTTTCCTCTTAGCATGTAATCTAAGGTTGATTCTTCTAGGCAGAATTTGTTGATGGGGCCCACTATACCTATCACGTCCATAGCTTCACCTGAAATATGCAAAGCATATATACACTACTTTACTCCTACTACTACTACTGCTAATTTACTACTACTACTACTACTAATAATAATAATAATAATAATAATAATAATATCATTACTTTTTTATTACAAAAATAAGTAATCTATTACATTTTACACTATAGGCGTTACAAACATTGGATAGTACTTTATTCATACGACTCTCTAACTATACTATGCAACTACTCTATACTATGCCACTACTCTATACTATGCCACTACTCTATACTATGCCACTACTCTATACTATGCCACTACTCTATACTATGCCACTACTCTATACTATGCCACTACTCTATACTATGCCACTACTCTATACTATGCCACTACTCTAGACTATGCCACTACTCTAGACTATGCCACTACTCTATACTATGCCACTACTCTATACTATGCCACTACTCTATACTATGCCACTACTCTATACTATGCCACTACTCTATACTATGCAACTACTCTATACTATGCAACTACTCTATACTATGCAACTACTCTATACTATGCAACTACTCTATACTATGCAACTACTCTATACTATGCAACTACTCTATACTATACAACTATTCTATACTATGCCAACTACTCTATACTATGCAACTACTCTATACTATGCAACTACTCTATACTATGCAACTACTCTATACTATGCAACTACTCTATACTATGCAACTATTCTATACTATGCCCACTACTCTATACTATACAACTACTCTATACTATACAACTACTCTATACTATGCCCCACTACTCTATACTATCAACTACGCTATACTATGCCCACTACTCTATACTATGCCCACTACTCTATACTATGCCCATTACTCTATACTATGCCCATTACTCTATACTATACAACTTCTCTATACTATACAACTACTCTATACTATACAACTACTCTATACTATACAACTACTCTATACTATGCCCACTACTCTATACTATGCCCACTACTCTATACTATGCAACTACGCTATACTATGCAACTACGCTATACTATGCCCACTACTCTATACTATGCCCACTACTCTATACTATGCCCACTACTCTATACTATGCCCACTACTCTATACTATGCAACTACGCTATACTATGCCCACTACTCTATACTAGGCAACTACTCTATACTAGGCAACTACTCTATACTAGGCAATTACTCTATACTATGCAACTACTCTATACTATGCCCACTACTCTATACTAGGCAACTACTCTATACTAGGCCACTACTCTATACTATGCAATTACTCTATACTATGCAACTACTCTATACTATGCAACTACTCTATACTATGCAACTACTCTATACTATGCAACTACTCTATACTATGCAACTCCTCTATACTATGCAACTCCTCTATACTATGCAACTCCTCTATACTATGCAACTCCTCTATACTATGCAACTCCTCTATACTATGCCACTACTCTATACTATGCCCACTACTCTATACTATGCCCACTACTCTATAATATGCCCACTACTCTATACTATGCCCACTACTCTATACTATGCCCACTACTCTATACTATGCCCACTACTCTATAATATGCCCACTACTCTATAATATGCGCACTACTCTATAATATGCAACTACTCTATACTATGCCCACTACTCTATACTATGCCCACTACTCTATACTATGCCCACTACTCTATACTATGCCCACTACTCTATACTATGCCCACTACTCTATAATATGCCCACTACTCTATAATATGCCCACTACTCTATACTATGCCCACTACTCTATACTATGCCCACTACTCTATACTATGCCCACTACTCTATACTATGCCCACTACTCTATACTATGCCCACTACTCTATAATATGCCCACTACTCTATACTATGCCCACTACTCTATACTATGCCAACTACTCTATACTATACAACTACTCCATACTAGGCCCACTACTCTATACTAGGCCCACTACTCTATAATATGCCCACTACTCTATAATATGCCCACTACTCTATAATATGCCCACTACTCTATACTATGCCCACTACTCTATACTATGCCCACTACTCTATACTATACAACTACTCTATACTATACAACTACTCTATACTATGCCCACTACTCTATAATATGCCCACTACTCTATAATATGCCCACTACTCTATAATATGCCCACTACTCTATAATATGCCCACTACTCTATAATATGCCCACTACTCTATAATATGCCCACTACTCTATACTATACGACTACTCTATACTATACAACTACTCTATACTATGCCCACTACTCTATACTATGCAACTACTCTATACTATACAACTACTCTATACTATACAACTACTCTATACTATACAACTACTCTATACTATACAACTACTCTATACTATGCCCACTACTCTATACTATGCCCACTACTCTATACTATGCCAACTACTCTATACTATAAACTACTCTATACTATAAAACTACTCTATACTATAAAACTACTCTATACTATAAAACTACTCTATACTATAAAACTACTCTATACTATAAACTACTCTATACTATAAAACTACTCTATACTATGCAACTACTTTATACTATACAACTACTCTATACTATACAACTATTCTATACTATACAACTACTCTATACTATACAACTACTCTATACTATACAACTACACTATACTATACAACTACTCTATACTATGCAACTACTCTATACTATGCAACTACACTATACTATGCCCACTACTCTGTACTATGCAACTACTCTACACTATGCTACTATTCTATCCTATACAACTACTCTATACTATGCCCACTACTCTATACTATGCAACTACTCTATACTATGCAACTACTCTATACTATGCTACTATTCTATACTATGCTACTATTCTATACTATGCAACTACTCTATACTATGCAACTACTCTATACTATGCAACTACTCTATACTATGCAACTACTCTATACTATGCAACTACTCTATACTATGCAACTACTCTATACTATGTCCACTACTCTATACTATGTCCACTACTCTATACTATGCCCACTACTCTATACTATGCCCACTACTCTATACTATGCCCACTACTCTATACTATGCCCACTACTCTATACTATGCCCACTACTCTATACTATGCAACTACTCTATACTATGCAACTACTCTATACTATGCAACTACTCTATACTATGCAACTACTCTATACTATGCAACTACTCTATACTATGCAACTACTCTATACTATGCAACTACTCTATACTATGCAACTACTCTATACTATGCAACTACTCTATACTATGCAACTACTCTATACTATGCTACTATTCTATACTATGCTACTACTCTATACTATGCAAATACTCTATACTATGCAACTACTCTATACTATGCAACTACTCTATACTATGCAACTACTCTATACTATGCCCACTACTCTATACTATGCAACTACTCTATACTATGCAACTACTCTATACTATGCAACTACTCTATACTATGCAACTACTCTATACTATGCAACTACTCTATACTATGCAACTACTCTATACTATGCAACTACTCTATACTATGCAACTACTCTATACTATGCAACTACTCTATACTATGCAACTACTCTATACTATGCAACTACTCTATACTATGCAACTACTCTATACTATGCAACTACTCTATACTATGCAACTACTCTATACTATAAAACCACTCTATACTATAAAACTACTCTATAC
>JBAKBP010000592.1:209344-275553 GCA_037953745.1 Lithodes maja
CCCTACGAACTGCCGCTTTTGTTGGTATTTATATTTATATTTAATAGAAAACGCAGTTCCCAGGACCAACTAATAGTATCCATAACCCTCGGACTGATCACATAACTCTATCTTTTCCAGACTCTTATACCACCCCATAGTTGCATTCCCCGGTAGCATATTTTGGCTAACGTATTCTACTGCCTTTTCAAACTTTCCATATCAAGTGTAGCCTAATGCCACCCCCACGCCCAGGGACCTTAGGGGCAAAATTTCCCTGTAGCCCTTGAACTCTCCCCCCCTCTCAGTAAGAATTCCTGCGCTTCTCGACTCTTGTCCGACCTAGCCTCTCTCTCATACCTCTTGAAGATCCTTGAATTGTCCGTTGCTAACGCTCTCCAACCTTTTATATATATACTCCTATCCAGCCTACCTTCACTTAGTAGGCCAGAACAACATTAGAACTTTACTAGCCCCTTGCATGCCATCTATTCTCTTACAACACATTCACAACCCTGCACCCAATGGTCGTCGGTGCGAGGCTAGCCGCCCCGCCAGTTACTAACTTATATTGCCATACTTCCAGATAAATGTGGCAGAGTTAGCAACCCAGTCTCCACCACATCCAGCAAACTCTACAATTAACAACCAACCGAGTAAAACCAGCTAGCTAAGGCACCTTCGGTTTTGGTATTAAAGACACCCACATCTGTCTCATACACAGAGGGTTATTATAAACACTGGTGATATGGCAAGCCCCTAGCCACAGCCGCCGGACGACGTTCACAGAGAGAGGGCGCCCAGCTCCCCCTTTTTTGCCCACCCGAGGAGGGAGACCCCCACCCCCGCGGAGGTATACCTGGCCCCTGTTTTGACTTTCGAGTCATTGCCAGGTAGCACAGGAATTCTTCCTATCAATGAACTAACCATGAATGACTAACACCTTTACTAACCTCTATTAACTCACAATAAACCATTTACCTTTCTTGCATGCTCTGATCACTAAATTAGCACCTCAGCTATACCATAGAATGAAGATTGAACAATCTAGAGAGACGTTCCTATCACAGCTGTCCCCATCCTCCTCGCAAAGTAGATCCAGTCTCTCTCCCCTAAAATACGTCCAGTATAGCCAAAATAGTACCTCTTACTAAGGCTCAGTTATATGAAATATAAAGGCTTTCCTATAGCCCTGTGCCACAACAGTAAATACCATCTTACCTAGTCTCCATTTCTATTGAGAGCTCAATTAAGTTCATAAGACTCGAGATCCCTACTGTCTACAGGGTCCAGAACCGAGCCTATAAATCTAACTCCCGCCCCCAGTCAAATCAGTTGAAAGCTAGACACCAACCAGGGGTCACTACCCTGCAGTTAACCTCTAGCTCTGCCCTTGTGTTGTTCCGGAGTGAGATCCCAGAACCGGCAGACTCCGTGGCAGATTTGGATGGAAGGACCTGCCCACGTATTTAAGAACTTCACACATATGGACACCCTGGACGGCCGCGGAACCAGTCGTTAGCCCCCAACATCATGGACGCAAGATAACCAGGACCAGACCCATCAGATACTACCCAAGATTCTCTTTAGCAGTACTACATCTTACTGTGCTGTTTAGAGATTTCACTAATTAAATATTTCTACGAAGTGGCTAAGACCTTGCCCAGTGTAATACAGACTTAACCATTCCATTTGGGACGTACTAAGCGATCAGTGCTCATTAATTAACAGGCGACCTTGACTCTCGTAATTACCTTATTCAGATATTAAAACTCTAGTGATATCTAACGTTCGCCCACTGATTTGCGTTCTATGTATTTCTGAAACAAGGATATAAAACTTAGATCAGTACCCCTCTGAGGTTACAATAGAATTCCCGTGCTCTAAAGTACGCGTGTCTAATCTAGTCTGTGAACTACTACTTGTGCACCAGAGCTACCAGTAATAAATCTAACAGTGAATAGGAATCTACAAGTAACATTGATGGTCTTCGGTATATAAACCTGTTAAATCAAAGCCAGTGATCAGAAGATTAATACCTGAACGTTGGAAGTGGGAGACTAGGCTCCATCCAGATCCACTTATGCTAGTGTTGTTCCATTCTATTATATTGTCTTACACAAGTATTCTACAGTGGTATATTAATAAACGTGATCGTGTAACTTGCTACCATGTGTTTCTTTGTGTTCTCTATTCCTCATATCTTGTATTGTGCATGCAGCCTTCTATACCCAGTCAATTAGAACTCACATTACCCAAGTTAAACCTGTAGAAAAACAGGGCATAACAGTGATGACAACACCCTGCTTGCAACTCGCTAATGTTAGCACGAAAATATACCTCAGAATAAGGGAATAATAGGGAAAATAGGTGATAACTGAGGAATAGGAGGAAAGTGGGGAAGGAGGGGAGGTAGAGGACTGAGATTTTGCATGGCCCAGGGGCCAAAAAAAAAAAAAAAAAATAAAAAAATAAAAATAATAACAAAAAAAAAATGTCGATGTCAAAAGTTGATTTTTAGTTTTACTTACTCAGGAGAGTCTTCCCGCAGTCCGCCGGGGGAACTCTTAAGAGTCTTCCCGCAGCTCCCGGGTTAACAAAGCCTGGGTGACCAAAGCCACTCCAAGGCAGGGAGCTGAGGAGGGTGCGGAAATGCCCGGGAAACCAAAGCCCCACCGAAGGCCCTGTGCCCCTCAGCAATTATGAAGGGAAAGTTGAGGGGCAAGGGAAAAATGTGACGCTTTGGCTCACAATCTGCAACTTCTAGTTAATACAAGTGGTATATTTATCGACTCCAACTCAGAGTCTCTTACGGATTAAAGTAATTTTTGCCTTAGCTTCCGACGCATCGGCCCGTTCCATAAATACATTGATATCCTTTGTTAGCCTATTCAAGGACCCCCTAGCGATCCCCCTCTTCTTTTCCAATTCAGGAAGGGTGGCAGTCATGATGGAAAAATGCTAAGCTAAGCTACTCAAAAAGAAGTACAGTACTACCGGTGTCATTACTATCCCCACTGTCATGTTAGGCTTAAGAGATGTTACCCCAACATTGTATTAAAAACTGGCAGAGTAATCCCTGATAATTTCCTAAAGATCAACCGAAAATGTATAACCCGATGTAAAAGAAAACGTATATTTTGAGGGTAACGAAAGTATAAACATTGGATGCTTAACCAAGGGACTGCTAACAAATGAACAAAATAAAAGGTCTAGTTGATGGAGGGAAGGGAGGTGGGGTATAAAGGAGGGGGGGGGGGGAGTGGAGGATGTGGTATAGGGAGATACTACTACTTTCTATGGGTCACCCAATTTTGAGAAATTTCCTGGCACTGGCACAGTATTTGAAGGGATCTTTTAACTCGTTTAAATACTGTGCCTTCCATGAGGCCTATCGCACTTCCTGGATTAAATACTGTCGAGTTTCGATAAGTTGTACCAACAATGATGTATGGGGCTGAGATATGGGCTCTGAAGGCAAAAGGAGAGAAGAAAGCTGGATGTGATGGAGATCGAGCTGCTTGAAGAGCATGTGTAGAGTGACTCGTAGAGACAGCTTGAGCACTGAAGATACTGTATGTAGGAGAGTGGGATAGCAGGAACATTTGTCGACCTGAGTGGACAGAAGGGTGCTGTGCTGGTATGGACATGTTGAGCGAATAGAAGATAAAAAGGCTTACAAAGAGAATATGCGAGTCAGATACAAGGGGAGGTAGAGTTGCAGGAAGACCTCCATTGAGATGGACAAAATGTGTAGTACAAGTGTTGAAGGATAGAGGAATGACTATAGATCAGGCAAGAGAAGTGGTAATAAATAGGAATTAATGGAGAATGCTAGTGAATAGACGAGTGAAAACGCAGTCGTTTGGGAGAGGGGAGAGGGCGCCAATTGGACTAGATAGTAGTCAGTCAGGCGCCTGGTCCAGGGAGCCAGTATATATGAAGGGCAAGCCTCGATGCGTGGTGGCCCTGTCACTTTTAATTCTGGGGGGAGGCACTTGTCACAGGCAGCTCTGCCTTTTGTCTACCTCTAAGTCTGCCTGCCGAGACAGGAACTCCTCCGGGAGGTTGGGGGCTGGGAGACTGCTGGAGTGCCCTTAGTGATCCCTGGGTCTTCTGAGCGACCTAGATGTGTGTGAATTTGTATTTATTTATTTATTTATTTTATTTGTTTTTTGTGTTGTCCTTGTTCAGGCTCTGTCTCGAGTCAGTCACCCTCAGCTATGGGGTATGTGTCTGAGTATATACATACATACATACTACCTCACTCTTTCAGCCTCAGACTGACTGTGGAGTAGGGGAGGCATGATACATCACGTGAGAAGTAGGAGAGAGAGAGATGGTGAGGTTTAAGATGGTATCACACGAGAGCTTTTATAGTTAACATTTGATGATCATAATTTTTCTGGATTATTTTACACAGGTATTGGAAACTAGACTGATGATTGGTGATGGTCTGGTCTATCAGAGTGAGAACTGAGGAATCTCTGCCATACCATAGCTTACTCTGACTGTTCCTTTTACTCATATATTTATATAATATTTTCTAGATCTCAAGTGACAGCGTCTCTTTTGTGGATTGACCTCCCAATCTACCAACCTAGAGGTTGGCAGATTGGAAGCCAAAGTGTCACATTTTACCTTTGTCCCTCAACTTTCTCTTCATAACTGCTGAGGAGCACAGAGCCCTGGGTGGGGCTTTGGTTTCCCGGGCGTTTCCGCACCCTCCTCAGCTCCCCGCCATGGAGTGGCTTCGGTCACCCAGGCTTTATTGTGATACAGTAGGCAGGGAGGGTTCTGTAGGAGCGCTCGGTTATGGCCTTGGCCTTGGGGCTGTTCGGCCAGGCAGCCTGGGGAACAGCAACAACAACAAAACTAGACTGATGATGGATGAATTTAGGTGACCGAATTATTATAAATGTTAACCTCATAAGCTGCCAGACCAGTGTTGAGGGAAAAAGTGCTTGTGTGATACCGGCTTTAAGTAGGGCGAAGCTTGGGGGGATGGATCCCAATTTATCACTAGGCCGATAGGGCCATGACTGCACCATGTAAAATTTGATTGCTTGGCGCGAAACCTTATAACTCATATAGGCCTACACGTCACCTATAGTTTATTCACTGTAAGTAGGTGAGAAATCATAATCTATATCCTCTGTAACTCAAAAAGAGCTAGAGCAAATGGGCTGTAAATGTCCACATCTATTCCTTGACTGACTCTTCTCAAATGGTAGAAATATTAGCTTGATTAGTCATTTTAGAGTTACAGAGGTTAGAGGTCATGATTTCTCGCCTACTAACAGCGAATAGACTATAGGACTGTGGCACACGACCCTATCGACGCAAATACGTGTCACCAGAAGTTTGAGTGCTAAAAGAATTATAACAATGAAATAGAAGTTGTTGTTGTTGTTCCCCAAGCTGCCTGGCCGAACAGCCCCAAGGCCCCGAGCAAGACCAAGGCCATAACCGAGCGCCCCCCACAGAACCCTCCCTGCCGACCACAATAAAGCCTGGGTGACCGAAGCCACTCCATGGCGGGGAGCTGAGGAGGGTGCAGAAATGCCCGGGAAACCAAAGCCCCACTCAGGGCCTGTGCCCCTCAGCTATTATGAAGAGAAAGTTGAGGGGCAAAGGAAAAATGTGACGCTTTGGCTTCCAATCTTGGTAGATTGGGAGGTCAATCCACGGAAGAGATGCCATCACTTGAGATCTAGAAAATATAAAAGTAAAAGGAACAGTCAGAGTAAGCTATGGGTATGGCAGAGATCGCTCAGTTCTCACTCTGATAGACCAGCCCATCACCACATGACTAGAACCCAATCCTCTCAGCATCAGGTAGGAAAGGCCCTAGAAAGCCGCATTTGGTGGGGGGATAGCTCCCCTATTATAGAAGTAAAGGATAAAGTAATATAAAAATTATGGGAATTTGTTTATTTTCTCGCATAGAACATCTGGATATTTACACTATTAACCTGCCACGGGATGAGCTACTGAAGATAATTCCAGTAGAAAATGAGTAAATAAAAAAAGTGTAAGTACTTTTCTACCGATATATGCACCAAAGCTAAAAAATATATCTAAACTGTGGTAACTTATGAGTCTGTAGCCCTTACTAATACATGCATTCATATACTGTACTACTCTTGCACTTTTAAAATTGCAAAAATAGAACCCTCTTCCTAATTTTTCATAGTGTTGTTGAGAAATTATATTACTGGTACACGCTTGAACAGTACATGTGTCCCTCACTATCCGATTCCCCGATTTACAATATTATTATAGGTTTTTAGGTGTTTGTGTTTTTGTTGGTCCGAGAACGCATCCCCATTTACCCCATTAATTATAGGGATTGCTATAAATAAAAAAAAATTTACAATCGGGTTTTCAGGAACGTAACCCAATCGTAAATCAAGGGAGACCTGTAGCTTACTAATGCTCATGACTACAGAAAACGCTGGCATTGTATTTATATTTACTTTATTAGATTACAAGCCTGCCGTTCACAATACAGTACCGGGTAGTTGAATATATTAAATAAAATTTATATTTCAATTAAGCCATAAAAGACAGAGATTAAGAGAGGCACCATCGTTATTTCCTATACTGAATATTATTATCTTTCACCATCACATTGAGTAATTTTAACTTTATTTTGGTTAACACAAGACAATTTCATTCAGCTAAGGAATAATCTCTTGGAATCAAAAGAACAGGAACTACGTCAATTAACCTTTTGATTGCCATTGATCTTTGCTAAGCTGCATAAAATATATTAATCAAACTATTACCAAAATAAATAGACGATAATAGTATCATTGCACTAACACTTTCAATTGGGTGATGCCATTTTTGACAGAACTTTAGTTACTCAAGAAGATTTTATTTGTTACAGCACTTTAATTACTCGAGAAGATTTTATTTGTTACAGCACTTTAATTACTCGAGAAGATTTTTTATTAAACTAAGGCCAAATCTGTCAGAGAAAGAGGAATAATTGACATAGTCTTCAACACTTCTACTCCTTTTCAAGTTTATCAAATATGTATGGAGGTTGCCAGAGGCCAGCCCTATAAGATTTAAGTTTTGTAGCTCAGAGGTCTGGTTAAACTATGATAAAAACAAAATAATGCTAGATTAAAGAAAAAAATTGCCTCATCAGATTGAAATGGTAAAAGGATTAAAGTGGAATATATTATGGTGGTGACAATGACATAGACAGCGTGAAGTTAGGTGTCGTGTGTGGTGGTGGTCACTCCGACGCCACTATACATACGGGTTTAAAGACCGCAACCGTCTACAGTGAATGTAGCTTCCATGGTACAATCACAGTACTGCACACAGTGCACAGCAATCATAACACAGTGGCTACAGTCTTTACTGCAGCACAGTACAACAAAGTCTTGCCACAACGCCCCATCATGTTCTCACTGGGGCATTAAAATCTATGAATGTAAAACAACGGGACGACCCTTGCTAAGTGTATAACTGTGTTAAACAAAATATTTACAGCATATATACATTCACAATAGATACAGGAAACAACTAACACATGTAAAATAAACCACATTTGCTTTGCACGTACGTAAGCATGGTTTGCCGAATCACAAGTGCTGACCCATGCTGAGAATTTCAAGATTACAATACAAACAACATTACCATAACAGTGTGTATGTACAGTGGCGCTAATAAGTCATATCTCGGCTGTTATTACGTTTGGCTCGCTCTGTGCTGTATTAATGTCGGTCTTTATACCCGTATGTATGTATGTATGTATAGATGTTGAATAGGGTGGGTAAGTGTAGGAACATGGTTGTATATCTCGCACAAAAAGAAGAAATCGTGTGCCGTTGTAAAGGCTTATCCCTCAATACCTTCACCTGACCTGACCTATTGCTGATACCAATTATTGATCAAAACATAATTGGTGCCGAGACATCACTCATTAGGCCGACTGTACCCGAGAGTGCCCTCATATCTGTAGAAACTTATAATAGTGACTCCTTAATCAGATAACAATAAATTAAGCTTAACCCTAAATCACTTATAAAGGACACAACTTGTATTATGTGGTGCACAGGGTAGACTAATCAATTTGTACGTAGGAGACCTATTGGTACACCATCATGAAAAATAAACCCACAAAATAATGAAGAGTTATATGATGCACTTACAGTAGTGTCAAATTGTATAATAGTTAAGGTACAGTTGTTGCTAAAGCGTTGTTTCCACATAGCGATTTTGATTAGTTCTTTTGACTTTACATTGTCTTGTCCTTGTTTTGGTTTGCAAGTTTTACATTATTATTATTATATGCTCATGACTGTACATTCAGGCACTACAAATCTTTATGGGAATTTTTTTCATCACTGATGCTTAATGCTTACCAATTGAATCAATGTGTATGAATTAGCTAGTCTACCATAATCCTTAAAGCAACCTTCCTCTGACACGCACACTGCCCAATTCCTCCAAAAGACTTGTGAAAGACTATATAACCAGCCTTATAAATAAAGTACCCAGACCCCAAGCTTGTAAAATACACCTCACCTGGCCTATAGTCTATTTGCTGTAAGTAGGCGAGAAATCATGACTTCTATCCTCTGTAACTCAAAATGGGCTAGAGCAAATTGGCTGTACATTTCCACATCTATTCCTTGACCGACTCTTCCCAAATGGTAGAAATATTAGCTCGATTACTCTAGTCGTTTTTGAGTTACAGAGGTTAGGGGTCATGATTTCTCGCCTACTTACAACGAATAGACTATAGCAGCTAACTTGTATTCACGCTGGTCAATTTACTATCTCAAGTACAGATGGGGAATAATCAACCTGGTACATTTGAGATCGGAACCTCTCCGGGTGGTCGGGGGCCGGGGGAGTGCTGGAGGGACCTTGGTGACCCTGGTCTCTGGGTCTCTGTGTGAATTTGTATTTTGTTTTTATGTGTTCAAAGTTTTCTGTTGTGAGGTCCCTATTCGGGCTCTGTCTTGAGTCGGCAACAATGTTGTTGGAAAATGTAAAACCTTGAATTCAAAGTAAGTCTATGCTTTAACTTAATCAGCTGTCTCAATACAGCCAACCCTCCACAGGGCATGTACCAGGTTCAGTTTTCTCCGACTGTACAAACAAAATTAATATTTTCCCTGCAACATACAGTACATAATAAAAGGCAAGGCAATATTTTGCAGAGATTATTTTAAATATCAGCACAGCTTCCTGAAAAAGAGCATAGAGTTAAAATGCATAGCCAGGAAATATTTTCAAAACGTTGGAGTCCTGGGAGAGAGAGAGAGAGAACACCGACAAATTTACAATACAAAGATGCACCTGGGAAGCAACAGGAGAGCTATAGAGGTACCTAGTAATCACTACACTATTAGTCTGGTCAAAGAACAAATAAAGTAAAGAAAGTTAAATAGAAGCTACAAGTACTGCAATACTAACCCTTTCAATCAGACCATTTCAATTTATGCTATATTATAGATATACAGTATATAGACAGAGAGCCTGGATGCAGTTTCTTCCATGGCCATCCATTCTACGAATTTCTACGAAATTTCCTGTGGAAGCATGGCAGCCAACATTAACTCATAGAAGGATCTGGTAGACATACAAGGTTAATGGCGATATCCTATAAACCTTTTATTCCTAAACCAAAGTCAAATTATTTGGCAATAGCATTAAACAAAGTACTGAAATCGTTGTCAAATTGAAAGGGTCAATTTAGTTGGGGTGAGAAATTTTGCCTAATATTAACCCTCCAGACCCGGTTGGGCTCTGAGGCATCCATAAAAAACACCTCCGCGGAACCCGGAAGGGCTCTGAGGCTCCGGCAGCTTGAAAGCTTGTTTTGAAAGCCGTCCGTCCGACGCATGTAAACAACAGCCGGTTGGACCGACGCTGCGCATCTCCGACCACAAGAAGGAGAGGCATCCTTGTTCGTGTGCCTGTATGTTATTATTAAGTAGTGAAAAGTAATGTAAAGTAGCTGATAATTCCACAAAGTTATCTCCACGGAAATCGTCATCACAACTGAACCAGTTGACTTAGAGAGCTCTACTCAATGCCATTCTACAGGTACGAAACCCATCTACGCTTGGGGATGTGCGGGAATGCGGAAGCAGTCAAAATAAAGATACGGTAGCCTAGGCGTAGACATTTTTTGGCCAAAACCCCCGGGTTTCGCTATGAGGGGTTAAATCAAAGCTACTAGTACTGCGATATATATTTAATTGGGAGAGGAAATCTGCCTAATATATCTAAGCGCTAAAAGACTGGGAACTTGGGAAGAGCAAGGAGGTTTGTGAAGGTCTAAATCTCATACTACTTCTCAAACTATATAAATCTTTGACACATCAAACAAAATATAGTACAGTAGATAACTTGCCATTTTTTCCCTGAATCTTAAATGAGTCACTATGACCGAGACCGTTTGAACTACCAGCTGGATAACCCGTCATACTTATATATGTTGTTAACCCATACAATCCCAGCGACGGCTGCCAGCCGTCAGTAGATAAATCACTCCCCAGTCCCAGCGACGGCTGGAAGCCGTCAGTAATATACGGTCCTTGTAACTGCCAGTATCAGGCAGTGGCTGGTACCATGACTTGTAAACACTGCTCTAAGGAATTGGTAAAACTTAGGTTGGCTGCAAGCTTCCACAGGCTATCTGGGTCAGTGTTTCATCAACTTTTGAGGTGAGAGGTTGTTATATCTTGCCTCTGAAGCTATTTTGGCCACATTGCTTCGTACTGGGGGAGTACATTTATGGTAGTACCCTAGTCAAACCTACCTAAGTACCCTATGGTACAGTAGGGGTTAACTAAAACAACCAACATATTTTATGCCTTTATGGTGGCTGTCAATCAAAAGTAATAACCCATACTGTACCAGAGGATATTACCATAAATGTACCCCCCAGTACCAGGCAGTGTGGCCAAAATGGCTTCAGTGGCAAGAGAGAACATCCTCCCACCTCAAAAGTTGGTGAAGCACTGGCCCAGTCAGGCTGTGGAGGCTTGCAACCAAGCTGAGAAGTATTGCCAATTCCTCAGAGCAGTGTTTACAAGTCATGTTAGCAGCTACCGCTCAATACTGGCAGTTACAAGGAACGCATATTACTGACGTACGTCTCTGGTACTGGCGAGTTACTTTTTTACTGTCGGCTATTGTCCGACGACGGGAGTGTTCGAGTTAATAAATCAGCAGCCAATATGGAAATCCACTCCAATTTTTAAGATAATTCAATTAAACCATTTTTAACAATTACGACCCGACCACTTAGTTTCCCATTTTTGTTTTAATCTCCTCCAAATTTCAAAGAGCGTTTATTGTTTTCATTTCGACCTAACCACTTTTATATCCCCTATCTGAGAGCAGCATATAAGGTTTTTTGTGAGTGTCTAATCGACAGATACAGGTCTCCCTCACTATCCGATGCCCCGATTTACGATATTATTACAGATTTTTAGGTGTTTGGGTTTGGGTTTTGGCTGGTACCAGAACGCTTCCCCATTTACCCCATCAATTTTAGGGTTTGCTACACGATTTTTCTATTCAAGATCGGGTTTTCAGGAACGTAACCCAATCATAAATCGAGGGAGACCTGTACACCGGTAGTGATACCCGGGAACTTCAACTTCCGTCACTACGAGCTTTCCCAGAATTAATGTGGAAGATTTGCGTAATTCGAGTACCGTATTAAAATAGAAAAAAAAAAATAATAATAATTGAAGTTAAACTAATTACAGTGTTGCACATTTACTAATTAAAATATAAAACTTGAAAACGAACTCAAAAGATACTGTTGAAATTAATATAACGAACTCATTAAAATTAAAAATGAATTAAGTCACTGATACGGATAAACTCAATAATGACTAAAGTAATCGAGCTAATATTTCTATCATTTGGGAGGAGTCAGTCAAGGAATAGATGAGGAAATTTACAGCCAATTTGCTATAGCCATTTTTGAGTTACAGAGGATAGAGGTCATGATTTCTTGCCTACTTACAGCGAATAGACTATAGAAGAGAATCATAAAGTAAATTACAGTCGACCCTCGCAAATTCGGACTAAAAGAGACTGGGCCTTGTCCGAATTCAGGAAAAGTCCGGATTCAGAAAATAGTGTACCTGGGTATTTTTGGGCATAGAACGCCAGTAAAATCCAGTCTCATCGGCGTTACATACTTGAGAGAGGGTTAGGTTCTCTTCCTCCACAAACATTCACGCCACTAGACCTCTCCTGAAGAAACCACTTCAGTACAGCTGCATCTAGCTGGGAATGATCAGCTGTGGTCATATTTTTCCTTGGTCTTGCTTTGCCAGTTTTAGATTTATTGCCTTCGACACAAAATTTAGCAGCATAGTTCTTTAACTTGTCCTTGGTCTTACGTATATCGGAGACGTATATTTGACCTACCGGACAAAATTTTAAGTATTCGGACAAGTATGCGTTACGGTACGCACTACCGGACGATCGGACCGGACTCCGGATTGTGTCCGGATTGTTGAAAGTCCGGATTGGTGAAGTCCGGATTTGCGAGGGTCGACTGTACTAAATAATATCACGGACATTTTGCTTTGTTAAGTTATTTAATTTCAAGTCAATTTATCAAAGTTATTAAAAATACCGCTGGTCTATCTGTGCCCCTCAGCAATTATGAAGAGAAAGTTGAGGGGCAAAGGAAAAATGTGACGCTTTGGCTTCCAATCTTGGTAGATTGGGAGGTCAATCCACGGAAGAGACGCCGTCACTTGAGATCTAGAAAATATATAAGTAAAAGGAACAGTCAGACTAAGCTATGGGTATGGCAGAGATCGCTCAGTTCTCACACAGGGACCTGGGTGGGTCTTTGGTTTCCCGGGCGTTTCCGCACCCTCCTCAGCTCCCCGCCATGGAGTGGCTTCGGTCACCCAGGCTTTATTGTGGTCGGCAGGGTTCAGTGGGGGTGCTCGGTTATGGCCTTGGCCTTGCTCGGGGCCTTAGGGCTGTTCGGCCAGGCAGCTTGGGGAATAACAACAACAACCCAGCTCTCTGCCCCCTACCCCATAGATTAGAGGCAAGTGGTGACCTCAAATATATATATATATATATATATATATTTTCTTTAATACATACGAGGTTGAAAGAAATGGCAATTTCTGCGTTGGAAATTTTATTATTCAAAGTTTCCAGGTCTCTGATTAGTTTTCGCTGGGTGGCAGGAAGTAGATGAATGAGATGAGCAAAATTCATGGTGGTACAGGGTTACATAAATGTACATGATACAGGATATACGACGCGTTTCACTGGACAACCAGCATTATCAAATAAGGGTAGAATGATATAAAAGGTAAACAGGAAGGGTATTGCCCCCTGATTTTCGCCTCCTCTGATCCTCCACCCTCTATATATACCCTTCCTGTTTACCTTTTATATCATTCTACCCTTACTTGATAATGCTGGTTGTCCAGTGAAACGCGTCATATATCCTGATCATCATGTACATTTATGTAACCCTGTACCACCATGAATTTTGCTCATCTCATTCATCTACTTCCTGCCACCCAGCGAAAACTAATCAGAGACCTGGAAACTTTGAATAATAAAATTTCCAACGCAGAAATTGCCATTTCTTTCAACCTCGTATGTATTAAAGAAAATTTATTACCTGGCTTTACTAACATATATATATATATATATATATATATATATACATATATAAATCCTTATCCCTTTGAGGCAGATGACGTCAATTTGTTTTATATTTTAGAGCCTTCCGACCACTTTACTTTACTTAGGAAGAACATGTGAAGAAGGGTTAATTGTGCTACACTTCATAAAATACTCTGCCTTTAACCCACGAAATATGGGGGGCCTCATATGATCCCGATCGCTGTGTTCGGGGCCCTTTTGGTACAGTCAAACTTCATAATTCAGTAACTACTGATCGAGACCACCTAGAACAGTCAATTTTGTTCTTCAAATTGTAGAACTTTTTGTTGTCTGTAGAATGCTGTTGAGATTACATCGATATGACGCGTGGTTGCCGTGTTATGATGATTTTAGCGGCGGTAGCTAGAAGAAAACAAAACTGGCGTCATCTGATTGAGAGGCTTAATTCTGGCATCATGTGGTCCCATACTATAAGTACCACCCCGTTCTTAACATTAATCATCAATTACAAACCCCAAATGTACTTGAATAAACTAATGAAAGCATATGGTCCTCCCGGGATTCCAACTCGGGACACCACACCCAGAACATAAGCATCTAAACCATTACACCACCAACACAGTTAAAGGTTGAGTACACGATCACGATTAATATCCATTTTCTAATTTTGGATACCAATCTAATCATGAACTTCGACCCAACCATACCATAACTCAATACAAAAATACCATGCATACTTTTACAAACCACAACTCTTGAGTAATTATACCACGGGCGTACATTTTGTGAGAGGTGGTGGATTTTGGGCGTGAGGGAGCGAGGCAGGACTTGGGGTTTGAAGTGCCGAGACACTACCACATGTGCGTCTCTCGAATTTCACCAATGATCACGTTGGCGTTTTGAAGAGCCTGAATAGAAAAGAAGGGAAAATAATATAATTAAATAGGCATATAACTTGAATCTGTATTGGCCATTCTAAAACATTTTAAGACTAAACCGTTCTCACGCCTTTAAATAAAATCATCAATAGGTAGCTGGAATACAATTACGTAGGGATTTGAACATGTGTTTGTGAATTTTATCAAGTCACATCACAAATATTCCGCGATATTATCGATAAACTCAGATCGTGACGCGGCGTACAAGGAGGCAAAATAAATGTAATACTGACTTGGGGGGATAAATAGAGACAAAAAAGGAAAACAAATACCAAATAAATATCCCCCCAGCATATACCGTACCTTAAGCATCTCGGCGGCCTCCTTGCGACGCTGGGCGATCTCCGGCGACTCTGAGAGGAAGTTGTCAATCTCGTCAGTGCGGTAGAGATGCTTGACCAACTCGGACTGTAGGTTGTCCTTCACATGGTTGACCAGGAAGTGCATGATGGCCTTCGGTATTTTGTCCTGGATGTTCTTACGCACGATGTAGAAGTAGGTCTTGATCAGCCGTTCTGCCAGACAATGTGGTTAAAAAAGATTAGAATAATATCTAGATACAATATTTAGTGAGTCGTGACTGAAGAACAAGTTGTGCTTTCAATTATATCAAGAAATCAGCAGCCAAGGTAATTTCTCGTCACGTTATGGTGAACAAAACTAACAAATTTTCTGCCATATAAGATACACCCCCAATAATAAGGAAAAACATTTAGGTTTATAAAACCATTACTTTAGCCATTGGAGATGTAGGGTTTCTTTTTTAAGGCAAATTTGAAAGTAATACAGTGCATGAAAGATTCATGGTAAATTAACCCCTTCAGACTCATATGACGCAGAGGTTGCCAGATTAGCAATAAGAAATAGAGTTCTCTCACTCTCATAATTACCTCTCCAAAATTAGTTTCTGCCCACAGCTAACTAAAAGACAACTGCAGAGGTTGAAGTAACTAAACTAAAGGTTTCTAAATACCCCTGATGGTAACAAAGGCTTTAAAGTATCCCTAATCGGCTCAAAATCGCGTCATATGTCGGAGGGTTAAAAAAAAAAAAAAAAAAAAAAGGCAAATTTGAGGTAAAATTTAGATCTTTTATAGCAGAATCTAAAGAGATAAATGTGAAGTACAGTGGCGCTAATAAGTCATGTCTCGGCTGTCATTATGTTTGGCTCACTCTATGCTGTACTGTACAGTATTAATGTCTGTCAGATGTTGTTATTGTTGTTGTTGTTGTTCCCCAAGCTGCCTGGCCGAACAGCCCCAAGGCCCCGAGCAAGGCCAAGGCCATAACCGAGCGCCCCCACAGAAGCCTCCCTGCCGACCACAATAAAGCCTGGGTGACCGAAGCCACTCCATGGCGGGGAGCTGAGGAGGGGGCGGAAACGCCCGGGAAACCAAAGACCCACCCAGGGCCCTGTGCCCCTCAGCAATTATGAAGAGAAAGTTGAGAGGCAAAGGAAAATGTGACGCTTTGGCTGGTAGATTGGGAGGTCAATCCACGGAATAGACGCCGTTACTTAAGATCTAGAAAATATATAAGTAAAAGGAACAGTCAGAGTAAGCTATGGGTATGGCAGAGATTGCTCAGTTCTCACTCTGATAGACCAGCCCATCACCAATCTGTCAGATGTTGAATAAGGTGGATAAGTGTAGGAACCTGTTTGTATATCTCGCTCAAAAAGAAATCATGAGTAAATATTGCTGATACCAATTACTGATCAAAACATAATTGGTGCAGACACATCACTTATTAGGCCGATTGTACAGTATACAAGAGGTATATATATGACTGACCTATAACTTCGCAGATCTTTGCTCTCGCGGTCGGTGAGCTTGCGAGACTGCTGCATGGGGACCTCCGGCAGCAGGTTCACAGGCTTCTGTGGGGACAGGATGCCTGCCTCAGCTACCCCCTGGGGGTGGTGTTGGGGCCCCGCTGCTCACCCTTATGGGGAGTGGTGGGGAGGGCAAGGCAGCGAGGGGGAAGGGAGCGGGACAGGGGGGAAGAAAGGTACTACTGTAGTAAAGCATAAGCAGAACTCTACAAGCTGAGCCGAGCCTTCCTCGTACTGTTCACCGGAATTGAGGAAAAAGCAGAATAATTGATCATACTCAAGTCCCAGCAAGTACCGGTAAGCTCAGAGAAGCTACTATATGTCTTAATATAGGAGTAAACTAAAGCTTCTTCTACCACACAATACAGTATACTTCAATTATAAATATACTGTACTTACTCAAGTGTTGTCGCTTATAAAGGTACAGTCTGACCCGCCAATACGCGAGCTTTAATACGCGATTCACCTTATACGCGAGGAGGGGGTCGAATCATACCCAAAACTTTCAAAACGTGTGATGTACCTTTAAAACGCGAATCGGGCCCGATATAAGGGCAATTCCGGGGAGTTCAGCTAATACGCGAGGCCCCCCACCATTCCGCGCCAGTTACATAGGCACGCAGGGCATTGTGGGATACGCCAGTCTACCCTCAGTCCACGCTCGCGCAACAGCTGTCTGACTCGTGTTGGACATTTACTGTTAATTTTAAGGTGAGTTCATTATTATTGTTATATTTTCTTATGATTTGGATGTTTATGTATACATATATGTACCTTCTGTGGCAATTGACGGAGATAAATAGGCCTAAAGTAGACAACTTGGAGTCAGTGCCGCCCATCGATTTATTCCCATATAATACTCTATTGCTAATACGCGAATTTTCATTCCACGCCCTCGCGTGTCGCCCATATTCTCGCGTATTGGCAGGCCAGACTGTAATGTAAACTAGCTATTATTATTATTATTATTATTATTATTGCATTAATAATTTTAGTGCCGTTTAACCCTTGTCTAGCGGGGTGTTTTGGGCTCATTTGGGCATATTCAGGCCCTCCTGAATGATCAATCAAGTATCTGCATGAAAAGAAATGTATTCAGCAAAAAACTAGGCGCTAAAAGCTTCAAAATGAAACCAGAACGAGCTTCGTAGCACTCGTGGTTCTCTTGCAGTGGTGCCACGAACATGGGAGTTTAGCGTATAGCGGTATATTTTTTCCAGCTATGCTCACTACTGGCCACACTGCCGGCCTCTCGAGAACACAGGGAACATTAGTTAACCTCTGAAGTGCGCACGGGGGTAATTGAAAACGTCCCCCTGTGCTGACGTATTTGAGGTGTTTCCGTCACTAAAATATTCATTGTACCATTAATAGCATTAATAATTATCCATATGCGCCTATTATGGGTTGATTATAAAGGTATTAACCTGAAACAACAATAAAACGAGTGAAAACAGCGTTTGGATGGTCAAAATCGGAGATATAGCCCGCGAGTTGTATAATGTATGGGTGAGGCAAGCTACCTTCCCGCCAATTTCCCCCAAGGCCACTGAGACACAGTCGATCGATACTCTCTCTCTCTCTCTTGCACTCGATTGCCATCAGTGATGACAACACCCTGCTTGCAACTCGCTAATGTTAGCACGAAAATATACCTCAGAAAAAGGGAATAATAGGGAAAATAGGGGATAACTGAAGGATAGGAGGAAAGTGGGGAAGGAGGGGAGGTAGAGGACTGAGATTTTGCATGGCCCAGGGGCCAAAAAAAAAAAAAAAATAAATAAAACAATTTTTTTTTTTTTTTTTTTTTTTTTTCGATGTCAAAAGTTGATTTTTAATTTTACTTACTCAGGAGAGTCTTCCCGCAGTCCGCCGGGGGAACTCTTAAGAGTCTCCCCGCAGCTCCCGGGTTAATGGTCGGCGGTAAGCCCTGGGAGTCGGCTGTCTGGCCCGCTGCGCTCCCGGCCATTTGCACTCTATTTTAACCCTTTAAAAGTCTTAATAATGCTCCTAACTTGGTGCAAATTGGTGCACGACTTAAGTCGAGCGCCGCCAATAAGGGGTTAAATTAAGAGTACCGTGCCAACTAATATAAATATTTGGTCAACAGACCCTGTTGACCGATAGGTTGTGGTGCCGATAGATCACTCGTCTGTTTCACTCTAGCAAGTTTATTGGTTTTCTTGTTTAACTTTTTTTGTAGAATGTCATTTATTTAAATTATTTATCAAGTACCTTAACCAGACCACTGAATTTCATAGCTGGCCACAACACATAATCAAGGCGTGTATTTTAAAACATATCCAAATGAAGTGGTAGAAAAAACTCAGCATATTATTAAAGGGGTAGGTAGTTGCTTTTTATGGACCCCCTTCTTCCTCACGTTTAGCCCCATTAGTTTTGATAAATTAAGATGTTTGTTCCATTAGTTTGGCAATTTTGAGAACTTTACCCTGTTTCTTTGTCAATATCAAGACCTTTCGGGCAAATTAGGTGTGGAGTTTTTCCAGGGGAGCGATAGCAAGCCTGTAATTTTAAGAGGAACCGGCCTTTGGCTGCGACATATTTCTACCGAAAAATGTACACATTTATCTTGAAAGGGGATCTAGGGGGTGTTATTTTAAGTTTGATGGAGGTCTAGCGAGAAAACTATAAAAAAATATACAAATAAATATATGGATAGACCAAAAAACAAGCACACGCCCCTTAAAACGTCATTATGTGCTTAAGACTAGACTAGCCTTCACCATCCTCCGCCTAAAGTGATCCCATAAGGGTAAACTATAGTGTGACAATAATGGGTTGTGTGTTCTGATGCTATTAGTCTATTCGCTGTAAGTAGGCGAGAAATGATGACCTCTATCCTCTGTAACTCAAAAATTAATACAGTAATCGAGCTAATATTTCTACCATTTGGGAAGAGTCAGTCAAGGAATAGATGTGAAAATGTATAGCCAATTTGCTCAAGCCCTTTTCGAGTTACAGAGGTTAGAGGTCATGATTTCTCGCCTACTTACAGCGAATAGACGCTAGCCATACTCAACAAGCAAGAGAGCTAAGGTAAATAAAGAGTATCTTGTTCGACACCCTGTAACTGATGCCACACCATGCATGTGTTGGGAATCATGAGCCTCAGCATAGCAGGTTGTAACATATGCTAAAACTGACTGAACAATACTAGCACATTACAAACTTAAAACTAAACATCTGTGATTAATTATTGTATTATCAGTTTATACTTCAGAAAAAATTAACAATAAACATACTGTATCTGGAGAGCTCCTTAAATACTTTTCATTCTATAATTGCTTCATGAAGTAAAATCTAAATTAAATAGTATAAAATCTAATGTTTTGCAAGTTTTACATTATAATAGCTTAGTGCAAGTTGTATCAATCAACCTACATTGGCCTTGGTAGTCCTGGTATTAGGCAACACTGCACATGTATCAAAACGGAAAGCACCAGTGCAAAGTCGTAAGCCTTGTGTATGGACAGGATCCAAAGTTCGTAAGACGGAGCCGAGGCAGAACCATAAATAGGACAGCCATTACCAAGGATGGACAAAACAACGGCTTTGTAAAGCATTAACATGGTGGAACGTTTAGCACCCCAGGTAGTGTAAGACAGCTTTTTAAGGAGACCGAGAGCTCGCGTGCCTTTACATTTGACATAATGGATATGATCTTTCCAATTAAGGTGTTGGTCAAAGATTAACCCACGCTCAAGTGGAAAGAGAGTAGGGAGTCCCCCATCCGGAGTTAGAGAGTAGGGAGTCCCCCATCCGGAGTTAGAGAGTAGGGAGTCCCCCATCCGGAGTTAGAGAGTAGGGAGTCCCCCATCCGGAGTTAGAGAGTAGGGAGTCCCCCATCCGGAGTTAGAGAGTAGGGAGTCCCCCATCCGGAGTTAGAGAGTAGGGAGTCCCCCATCCGGAGTTAGATGGTCTGGTCGCGGAGCCAGCGCTTATCACGGTAAAAAGCAACTGCCTTAGTCTTTTCCGCGGAAAACTTGAAGCCGACTGATGAAGCCCAAGCAACAACCTTCTGAATGGAGAGGTTGAGAATGCGTTGAGCATGACGAAGGGTGCGGGTGGTGCAGTATATAGCAAAATCGTCGACATACAAGCATTCTCGGACGCCTGGTGACAATTGGCGGATAACACGATTTATGGCAATGGCAAAGAGCATGCTACTTAGTACACTACTCTGGGGTAAAATGGGGAGGGAGGAATGGAGGATGTAGTATAGGGAGATACTACTACTTTCTATGTGTCATACAATTTTGAGACATTTCCCGGCACTTGCATGGTACAGTGTATTTGAAGGGTTCTTTTTACAGATGTTTAATGCTATGACTGCGGCACTTGTCATAAGACAATTGCTTGGTCACCATTGTGCCATACGGTGGTTTTGGACTAAAAGTAACCTTCATTCCCTGCACATTTTCATGTATAAACAAAATCTAGAACGTATTTCAATTATACATCCCTGAAAGCAGAGGAATAGACCTTTTTAGTGACACATGAATACTTTCTGTACGACCACTGGTTGCCGTGCAACAATATTTATTGCACAGGTGATGCTAAATCGGTAAAAAATAGCAAGTTTTAGCGGTTTTCGCTATCCCTTAGTCTATAGCTGCAATCATAAACATGGCTCTGTGACCTAAAATGTATATTATAGCTCAGCTTTAATTCACAATAATTGCATCTACAGTAGAATCTCGCATCCCACGATTTATTGGTACCGAAATATTACCGTGGGACCGGAATTCGTGGGATGCAGAGTATTAAAGTAATGGGGAAAATTACAAAAGTACTGTACTGGAAGCTATCGTCAGGCGACTATTGACCATCACTTTACATGCCAATAATCCAAAGTAAGTTGCTTTAACCCTCCAACCTCGGCTACGCATTCTATAATACCGGTTTATCCCCAAAACCTGGGGGATTTGGCCGAAAAAATTTCTCGCCTAGGCTACCGTATCTTGTTATTTTGACTGCTTCCACATTCCCGCACATCTCCAAGCGTAGATATGTTTCGTACCTGTAGAATGGCGTTGAGTAGAGCTCTCTAAGTCAACTGGTTCAGTCTGGTGATGGGCTGGTGAGAACTGAGCGATCTCCGCCATACCCATAGCTTACTCTGACTGTTCCTTTTCCTTATATATTTTCTAGATCTCAAGTGACGGCGTCTCTTCCGTGGATTGACCTCCCAATCTACCAAGATTGGAAGCCAAAGCGTCACATTTTTCCTTTGCCCCTCAGCTTTCTCTTCATAATTGCTGAGGGGCACAGGGCCCTGGGTGGGGCTTTGGTTTCCCGGGCGTTTCTGAACCCTCCTCAGCTCCCCGCCATGGAGTGGCTTCGGTCACCCAGGCTTTATTGTGGTCGGCAGGGAGGGTTCGGTGGGGCGCTCGGTTATGGCCTTGGCCTTGCTCGGGGCTTTGGGGCTGTTCGGCCAGGCAGCTTGGGGAACAACAACAACAACTGGTTCAGTTGTGATGATGATTTCCGTGGAGAGAACTTTGTGGCGATGTCATCCACTTTTCACTACTTTTCACCACTTAACAATAACACAGCCACACACGAACAAGCGACGCCTTACCGGCTGTTGTTTACATGCGTCGGACGGACGCCTTTCAAAACAAGCTTACAGGCTTTCAAGCTGCTATGAAAATAAAGGTAAGTAAAACACAAACAAAAATAAAGAAAAGTTGATGAGGTCCTTATTGTGCCATGTGGTGATAGACGGGAGGCGGATGTTAGTTACCACCCTCCGTGGCCCCACTCTCGTTCTCCGTCACCCCACCGTCGCCGCCAAAACCCGTGATATCATCGTCCATGGCATCAAGTTCGGCGTCCTGTAGAGCTTCCATTAGCTCTGCATCCGTGGGAATCGTGTGGTTTTTCGTGGGATGAGAATTCAGGTAGCCATTGGATAGTACCGTGGGATGCGTAATCGTGGGATCGAAATGCGTGAGATGCGTGACTCTACTGTATTATAATATATTATAGATCAAAACTAAGAGGAAGGACTATTCTACAATATATCCGAATAAACACCCACAAAACAACAAATCTATCTATTGCCAGATGCCTTACTCCCCTTTATGTGGGTCACCACACATACAATACCCACAAGTGGACCTGTCCTCTATGAAAAGAATACCAATGACAATTTATTCAAGGATTGAAATTATTGACCACTCAACTTGGGGTCCGTCCGACTTCAAGGCCCTCTATGTATCTGTTTAGCAGTATTTTTTCAACGGTGGTGGGTGGCTAGTTCATCCACCCACCTGCTTCACACTTATTAAGGATACTGTATAGTATAGTACATGGCTATGGTGACCGGACAACTGAACCAGTAGCTCTCAACCAGTGCCAAATCTGCCAAATCAAGCAAGACCAACCAATCCAGTGTCAAAATATAGTACTAACCTAACCTAACCTAACTGTATTGGTTGATTTGGTACTAGTTGAGAGCTACTGGTTGAAATGGTCTAATGGTTGAGTTGTCCGGTCACAATAGCCATGTACGATACTGTACAGTACATTAAACAGTCTAGAATTAAAGTTAATGGATAACTGAATTAGACCATGTAAATTCCACTGAGGAGAGGAAAACTTACGATTAGTTAAAATCTTCTCATATATTACTACTTTTATTTATACTATCTATATACTCAGGCCCAATCCCCACTTTTCCTTTTTATTTTATTACTAAACACTACAAAATATTAATCTCTGAAGTACAACAATGATAAGAGACTGAACCCAAAGTATAGTACTGTGCTGTTCCTGTTGACTGATAAAAATTACAGTACTGTACTGGTACGATAGTTCTAACAAGGTGATTTGGTCAACACTCCTTATATACTGTACAGAGGAAGCTTGTTAACTCCAGTCATATCCCAGATTACTGAACAAAAGATTAAATTAAAATGTAAAACTTGCAAACTTAAAAAAAAATAAAAAAAATCATAATTTTGAGTATGCACATCAAAGATCAAAGAACACGAACCTCTACAGCACCGTGTGTCGGGTTAGTCATCAAATGGAAGGCAGACTCGGCAAGAACCTAAAATCACATACACACGAAGCACACACGCACACACACACGGCCACACACCACACGAAGCACATGGCCATACACACCACACGAAGCACACGAACACGGCCATAAACACAAAGCACACACACACGGCCATACACACCACACATGGGCAAGCACAAGCACAAAAGGAGGAAAAATAAATTAGTTTTAATTTGTACAAAAATAAATTATGAATACTTTAACTTATGAAAGGTAGACACATAATCAGGTTATACAAGAGGGATTTCTTATTCATTATAGCATGCTTCAAGCTTAACCCCTTCTATACCGGTGATGTCCTTTCAACTTCATACTGACTACCATTGGACGATTTGATTCAGTTTAAAAAGGGCCCTCAGCAATCAACAGGCTTCGAACTATCTCACATGATGGTAATGGTTAAGGTGGCAAAAATATTTTTGTGTGTGATAACCCGGGTTCGAATCCCGGTGGATCATATATACTTTAATTAATTTCATTGGGGGTGTGGTGGTGAGATTAATAAAAATAATATGATTCAGTTTAAAAAGGGCCCTCAGCAATCAACAACCTTCAAACTATCTCACATAACCCTTTTTACTACCACAGATCCTCCTTAAGCATCATAAAATTGTCTAAATATAGCTAGAATGTATTTATAATAACATCCCCGGTATTGAAGGGGCTAACAGGAGGGTGGAAAACATTTCAAGAACTTCCAGATTTCATGCCGAGCAAACAAACACAAAATTAATAATTTTAATGGTTTCACCAAGTAATGGCTACACTGAACTAAGGTATTTCAGCAGTCAATTAACAGTATGACATTATCTAAGAACTGTATTGAAAGTTTCAATGGATTATTGAAGAAAATACCGAATATATACAGTATAGTGGTTTAAAATAGCATTCAGAAATATACTGTACTGTAATTAGGAAAGAAAATTGGGAGTAGCAAGACAAGATCCATCTTTAGCATACATTATATCAGGTGTAAATATTAAAATCATATTAACATTCAAGCATTTGCATAATTCTAATTATAGCATATGTTTTGGTTAAACAGACTAAAAACATACAGTACTGGTATGCATGATGAACTTATGATAACTTCCCTCCATTACAACTCTAAATTAAATAAATAATACTGTAGTAGGCTACAATATTCTCCTTCCTTCACCCAAATTATAAGAATATATTCCCAGAGTATTCCCAATGATACTAAGGAACTAATGAAGAGTTCAGTCAAAATCAACAGTTCACCAAAAGCCTTCCACATAAATGGCATAATTTCAAGATACCTGTACTACCACTTGCCCTTCATAGGCCTCATCTGCTTCTAAGACCTTGTGACTATAATATTCATTTCACATAGTATAAGTGTAGTATGGAGAGACTGTAAAACATGCTTTGGATGATAGAGTTATGACTTTAGATCAGGCAAGAGAAGTGGTAATAAACAGGAATGAATGGAGAATGCTTGTGAATTGATGAGTGAACACGTGGTCATTTGGGGGAAGGGGTCGGGCGCAAGTTGGACTAGATAATAGTCCATTAGGCGCCTGGCCTGGGGAGACAGTTTATATGAAGGGTGCGCCTGGAAGCGTGGTGGGCGGGCTTGTGGTTTCGGCTCTGCTGCATGTCTGCCTGCCGAGATAGGAACCTCTCCTCTTGGGGGAGTGCTGGAGGGACCTTGGTGACCCTAGTCTCTGGGTCTTCTCCTGGATGACCTAGATGTGTGTGAATTTGTGTTTTGTTTTTGTGTGTTCATTGTTTTCTGTTGTGTTGTCCCCATTCTGGCTCTGTCTATCTAGGATTCACACAAATTATCATTAAGGTTTTTGCAACCTAATAATTTTGACTGTACAATCAGCAGTAAAAGCATCAATAACTTATTCCCATTCTTAGAAGATGAGAGAATAGGCGACAAAATTGTATTTCTTGAATTGTAATACTGTACTGTCATAATCTTATCAGGCCACATTGGCACAAAGAATCAATACTTTTGCATAAATTGACAGTATTTAGACAAACCATTAGTTTTAGTGATCATATCAGAGCATTTCATTTGGATGAATTACAGTACAGGTCTCCCTCACTATCCGATACCCCAATTTACGATATTATTATAGATTTTTAAATGCTTGGGGTTGGGTTTTGGCTGGTCCGAGAATACATCCCATTTACCCCATTAACTTTAGGGTTAGTTATACAATTTTTCTATTTTTAAGATCGGGTTTTCAGGAACGTAACCCAATCGTATATCGAGGGAGACCTGTATTTTTAAAATCCCAAGACAGAGTACTGTAAGCATAATACAGTACTGTATTACCGGTATTTGTTTGGCTGACTGCACTACAAAATGAAAAAAAATAAAGCATATTTCCCAGTAATGTCCTGATATTAGAAAGGAAGCAACCAATCAAACTGGTCATGCTCACAAAGCTCACATTCAACTGTGTCATTAAACTCGTCACTAACTTAACCCCCGCACTTCGGCAGGCCTCGTACACGCCACACCGAACCTTCGGTAGGCCTCTTATACTCCCGCAAGCATAATATTCACGGCCACGTAATTCAACAACCCGATGACATAGCCATATCCGGTCAACACCCGGATAAAGATAACAATATGTACTTAATTTTCCAATTAAATATGTCTTTCTACCTATCACCATTGCTTAGCTATTAAAAAAATAAGGCCATAACGCCCAACCCGCGCCGATTCCGCGGGTATGGAGCGTAAGAAGATCGCTGAGGCAGAAGGGTTAAGTTTTTGATAAGGAAATAAATAAGTCACTGTGGGTAATTAGAACGAGTAAATTGTGTTCATAATGAAGGGATAATCAAGAATCCAAGACACTACTGTATTCTACAGGCCTTCCAGTCACTCAATTACACCCTATGTGGTGGTTTTGTATTCTTTTATAATTAATCCATCCATTCGTCTATACATTAGGCTACCATAGCGCAGTTGGAATATATGTACATGCTCATTTTAATATGCAGGATTTGAAACTGCATAATAAATCGTAGGCTTGTGCATAATTCTTTAACTGTCTTGATAGCGTAATGCATAAGTGCGCAGAATTTTGGTGGGAGAATCCTAGGTTCGAGTCCTTGGCGTGCCAAATGTATTTGTTGATTCCATTAATTGAGTTTAGAAGTGAAGTTGGTTGGTGAAAAAATATAATTTATACATTATATTTTGCTAAAGCATTATACATTATATTTCTACATAGCGATTTTGATAAGTTCTTTTGCCTTTATATTGTGTCGTCCCTGTTTTGGTTTGTTTATTTTGCAAGTTTTACAATATAATTTGACAAAATTGATTGATTGTAGCTTTAATCAACAACAATCTGGTGTGCCAATATTCAGAGCCATGAATACAAAACTGGGGGGGGGGGGGGGGGGGGAAATATCCACATAACGAATATCTATCTATCTATTGCCGGACGCCTTACTCCTCTTTACGAGGGTGGCCATACACAAAATGCCCCCAAGCAGACCTATCCCCTGTGAGAAGGACAACCCGAATACTGTAAAGACGAGACCGTTTCAAGTCAAGAAAATTAAATTTCAAAAATATATTGTGTCTTGACCAATAGTTACCTGTACTGCTCCAAGCATTATTTCCCCCCCCCCCCCCCCACCTTTACAACTTCCATCACCTAAAGTTTGTTGTCAAGTAGCTACATGCACTAAATTAAAGCCGGTATCACACTAGCGCTTTTTCCCTCAACATTTATCCTCAACACTGGTCTGGCAGCTTATGAAGTCTACATTTATAATAAGTCTTTCATCTAAATTCATCTATCATCAGTCTAGTTTCCGATACCAGTGCAAAATATTCCGGAAATGTTGCCAGAAAAATTTTGATCATCGAATGTCGACTATAAAACCTCTCTTGTGATACCAGGTTAAGCTTCAAATTGTTGCAAGAAAATGACAAAACTGACAAAAATGGTTGTTACTGATAAAAGACGAAACTTGGAACAATAGTGCCAGTCGATGTTAAGAGCCAGAAATTAAGAAAATATATTTAGCTCTGTCTTGAGTCGGACACCCCCAGAAAAAAAAGGAAAGGAAATGTGGGGAATGGGCCTGAGTAAATACATACCGTACATACATACATACATATTTATCAATCATAGAAGAAAAAACCTGAAAAATACTACCTCTCAATCATTAACGCAAGAACATAAACAGAACGAAATGCCAATTATAAAATACACGAGTTGAAACAATAATAGCTGTCAAGTATAAACGGTAGGTAGAGAGAAGAAAAAACAATCATAAAAGATAAACCACACAGCCGCACAGCTAGCTCAGTGGTACCATTCACACCTGCAACTCAGCAGACCGGGGTTCAAATCTCGCTCAGATTGATGAAGGTTTTCTGAGACATAGCTGGCGGTTACCATCTCCCTTGAGCAAGGAGATGGGTAATTGTCATTGATGATAATGTCTATGAAGCGGGACATGAGCTAAAAACTTAATTCATGTTAAACTACAATTATGAATACACAAAAACAAAATAATAATAATCTTTCCTTTTGCCTTTCCATATTCTTGTTCTCACCTGGTGAATGGGGGTTATATTGGGTGAGGTTTCCCGGGACTGCTCCTTGCTGGGGGCGGCGTTGGTGTTCTCGGCACGGGGCCCGGCAATCAGCTGAGAGAACCAGTTTTGATTGCTGTTGTTGGCCATGAGTACGGGGCCCTGGGCTTGGAAGGGGGTGGTGGTCATGCCCATGCCGTCTAGGTTGGTCGGTCGCACCATCACTTCGCCCACATTACCACTGCCCATCCTGGGGTGCTGAAGAGGGTTTACGTTGTACGCTTTTTATATTGAACTACTTAATCCATTTCCTTTACTTGTTTCTGAAGGTGTTTTAGGTAATGTATTCTTACTTAAATTGAGTGGTGGTGGGCTAGTCTATCAGAGTGAGAGCTAAGGGTTCTCTGCCATACCCATAGCTTACTCTGTTTTACTTATACATTTCCTAAATCTCAAGTGGCGGCGTCTCTTCCGTGGATTGACCCTCCTACTGCCAACCTCTAGGAGCCAAAGCGTCACATTTTTCTTTAGCCCCTCAGCTTTCCCTTCATAATTGCTGAGGAGCACAGGGCCTTCGATGGGGCTTCGGTATCTCGGGCGTTTCCGCGCCCTCCTCGGCTCCTTGCCTATGAGTGGCTTCGGTCACCCAGGCTTTTTTGTGGTAGGCAGGGTTCTGTGGGGAAACTCAGTTATGGCCTTGGCCTTGCTCAGGGCCTTGGGGCTGTTCGGCCTCTAGGTTGGCAGTAGGGAGGTCAATCCATGGAAGAGACGCCGTCACTTGAGATCTAGATAATATATAGGTAAAAGGAACAGTCAGAGTAAGCTATGGGTATAGCAGAGATCGCTCAGCTCTCACTCTGATAGACCAGCCCATCACCACAAAACTCTTGAGTTATTGATGGTATTTGTATGTATGTACAGTATTTACTCAGGCCCATTCCCCACTTTTCCTATTTATTTATTATTATTTTGTTTTCTGGGGTTGGCGTTATTGATGGTAGCCAGAAAGATTTGAACCTCCATCAACAGAGCTTTCTCAGGCTTGGAAACTGACAGCTTACCAATGAGCTACCAGGGAACTTCTAAGAAGCTATGATAAAACTTCAATTTTCACACCATCAAATATTAAATTTTCAATGAGTTGTATAATTCATGAAGAATGAACTGATTTAAAATTCAGTTAACATTGAAAGAGAAATGTCCTTATATAAAATGTACTATTTATTAAAATGTAAAACTTGCAAACTAAACAAACCAAAACTGGGGACGATACAAGATAAAGGTAAAATAACTTATCAATGATGAAACATAAGTCATCAGGCCTACATCAAAACAAAACAAATTATAAGTACAAATAGAAGATAATTATATACAATACAGAGAGAGTCTGAGAGTAGATGACAAAATATAAACTACAGTACTGTATAAGGTTAGTAGAGGATTCATACAAAATCAGGTTAGACTTAAAGGGAAATTAATGTCTTAATTAGTGTCTAGATAAGGTACAAGACGAGTGTATCCGAGTTTAAAATATCTCCGTCACCATGGATGAAATTCCAATAACTTGTAGATGCAATGAGACTATAATTCATGGCTATAAACTTCACAAGAACAAATAAACCAATCACGATGTAAACCATATTACTGTGCGGGTATACTTTCTTGTATTATATCAAAACAACACCCAGCACATAATATCACGCACAAATACTGTCATCTCTCCCTCCCTGGCCACCCCAAACCAGCTTCCAGAAACACATCCATACTCATATCTCTCGCCGTTCCATCCAATCACTCCAAGACAACACGCAGCTGCATGCACGATCTCCCGAAATCCATCCTTCTGAGTCCTCCCTTCCTCACGAGGGCAGAGTCCACCTGGCCAGGCTGAGATGTGGGCACCATCCAGCTCTTCTGAGCTATCAGAAGAGACTGGATGACTCAGTCGGTGATGCCTGTCCAGGATGTAACACAGCACCCCATACTATTCAACACATCATAGAAGACTTCATTCCACACAATCACTTATGCCAACAATCACTTATGCTAACAACATAATCTACACTCCTAGAGAGCCCTGTGGGAAAGCTCAATCGCGGCCATGGCCTTCCTTAGGGACTCGGGGGGGGGGGGGGGCATCTGTTCGGCCAGGCAGCCTAGGGAACGACGACAACACCAACCAGACGGATTCATGGGGTTCGAGGGCAAGAGTGCATTATCCGTCTTTTTGCATTAATCGTCACGGCCATGGCTGATATGTGACGGATAACCGGGAGTTTACTGTACTAGACTACTGTATAGGTCTTTCTATATGCTTGCCAAATTTCACCTCAGTAGCCCCTCAAAATGCCCCACATATTTTGTCAAGAACATAAAATTCATATAATTCATGTGATTATAATGTAAAACTTGCAAAATAAACAAACTAAAGCTGGGACGACACAAGATAAATGCAAAAGAACTGATCAAAATCGCTATGTGGAAACAACGCTAAATAAAATAAATTTTTGAAATAAAAGAACACAATCCACCAGATAGGGTGTACACAACTACATGAGCAAGTCAATTTGTTTCCCAAGTAAACTGATCGCACATATAACAATGCACCTCGTCATGTTCAAGGAATTAGTCAATTTGGGAAGTCAATGCAGAACATATAACTCAATACAGTACCATTTTTCTAGGTATACAATTTGTCTTAAGGTTAGTGTACCTTACTTCTATTCTATATACTCAGGCCCAATCCCCACTTTTCCTACCCCCCCCCCCCCCTTTTTTTTTGGGGGGGGGGGGGGGGGGGGCTGAATCAAGACAGCCAGAATAGGGACAACAAAACAGAAAACAATTAACACACAAAAACAAAATACAAATTCACACACATCTAGTGTACCTTACTTACCTACAGTATATTGATCAGAAGAGAAAAGATGCATCCAGCACTCATTCTAACCAGCATAAGCATTATATTACAGTATTTTATTTGCAAATGAATTAACTAAATCATCTTTATTTGACCGTCTTGGTGGTGTAATGGTTAAGGTGTCTAAAAATCTGTGTGTGATAACCCGGGTTCGAATTCTGGTGGATCACATATATATGCTTTCATTAATTTCATTGGAGGTGTTTGGTGTTGTGGTGAAATTAATAAAAAATAGATTATGTTACGATTACCTTTTTAAGTAAATTAAAACACACTTAGCACAATACTTGACCTAGATGCACACATCTAGGTCAAGTATTTGTGTTTTGTTCTGTTTTTCTGATGTGTGTGATGTCCCTGTTCGGGCTCTGTCTCGAGTCAGCCACCCCCATAAAAAAAAAGGAAAACTGGGGTAAGTGCCAGATTATATATATACATACACACAATACTTGACGCACATCTACAATTCTAAAGTATTCAGTATTAAATGAACATTAACTGTAAATATATCTACCCCATACCAACTAAATCTCCCTAATCTACAGGTACTATCTCCCTTCTATCCCCTTGTCTTACACTTTCTCCCTGTCTACCATAAAATCTATTTTCTATCGATTTCACCCCAATACCAAACACCTCCAATGAAATACCAGTTCTCAATAGTCACACAATTTCTGAAGCCTTCCATACACATGCTGTTAACCCCTTCTTTACCGATGACATATTTTAAATTTTATTCTAGCTACATCTAGATGATTTTAAGCAGTTTAACCCTTACTGTACCAGAGGGATTTACTATAAATGTAACCTCCAGTACCAAGCATTGTGGCCAAAATGGCTTCAAAGACGAGAGAGCGCAACCTCTCACCCCAAAAGCTGGACAAGTGGTGAACCAGCCTGCCCGTGGGACCTTAGATACACTCTGAGAAGTGTTGCCAAGCTCTCAAAGCAGTGTTTACAAGTCATGGTGCCATGTACCACTCGGTACAAGGACCGACTATTACTGACTTATGTCGTACAGCGCTGGTACTGGCGAGTGATTTTTTTTTCTGTCGACCATTGTACGTCGCTGGTACAGTAAGGGTTAAGCCTGTCAAGTCTAAATACCGCGCAGCACAGATATAGCGTGTGTAGGTAGTAGTTTGACGTTTGTTTGCAAATCTCACAGACCTACACAAACCATCAACCATCCACCTACGGGGTCAAATTAGCTTCAAACTGGCCAGTACGATGTTGTGACAAGCGTGTCAATATAAGCGTGTATGGTGGTGGCCCTAACGTTCTACCTTACATTCCCTTCCTAAATACTGTACAGTCTAAAGTAAAAGTTCTTCCCACCTTTGCTCTAAGTGAAATATATATCAAGGCTATTAAAAGTTTGAACATTAATATATATATATATATATATATACAGTATATATATACTGTATATATATATATAATATATATATTCCTGCTCACATCGGTGTCCGTGGCAATGAAGACACCGATGCTGCGGCGAGGGATGCTATTTTAATGATCCCTCGCCAGCCCCACCTTCCGTTAGGTGATTGGCCGTCCTTACTCAAGCTTTCTATTCTTTGCACGTGGCAATCTCATTGGGATGCCCTAGCCTGCAATAATAAACTCTGTGCGATCAAACCTGTCCGTCCTTGGCCCTTGTTTTCCAGGTCTCACATGTGTGAGGAAGTTTTACTAACTAGACTTAGGATAGGCCATTCCCGGCTGACTCACGGTTATTTAATGTCCACTCCCAGCACTCCGCCCCCTACCTGCTCCTCCTGTCACTCCCCTCTATCTGTTCGTCACGTCTTTGACTGCCCAGATACTGCCCGTCTGCGTACGGCTTGTTTTGGTACTAAACCATTCACTGAACTTTTATCCGATTCTCCGTCCTTTTCCTTCCCCCCCATCGTCCGTTTTTTAAAGTCGCCTTAAGCTCCTCTCAGTAATCTGATCTAATCCTTCGGGCTAGACCTATGAGAGTTCCGTATGGAGCTCAGTGGTCTGGTTAATCTGCTCTACATAACTAACTAACTATATAATACCGTATATATATATATATATATTAACCCTTTCAGTACAAGTGATGTCCTTTTTATTTTATTCTGGCTACTATTAGACAATTTCACTTCGCTTAGAAATTAGAAGGCATTAAACTATCTCAGTTAACCTTTTTCATATAGTTTAAAAAAAAAATAATAAATAATAAAATAAACAAATAAAATAAAATAGAGGTCATCTGTACCAAAAGCATAAAAATAGTGGGGACGGAGGGGAGGATGTGTTTCAGTTGTTTAGGTATCCCAGCTTTCAATAACATCCTTGTTTACTCCACTCAAAGCAAAGGTGAGAGAGAACTTTTGTGTTTTGCTGTACATTTACTTGGTTAGTATAGTACTATACTCGGTTCTATTTCAACTGACGGTAAAATTAATCCTTTAGTAATTGATTTGTCGATAAGTACCGGTAACTGAAAAATATGAAACTACTGTACTATGTCTCTGCTTCGTATTGGTGCTAAGTTTTCAAAATTAATAACAGATCTCGCTACATAATCTGCATAATTAGCGGAAAAATCAAGACAAAGACATAGTAATTTACCGTCGGCTGGGAAAAAAAACACAGTACAGTATAATAGAATCTGGATCCAATCTGGTAAATTCTGAGCTGGAGAGGGCTCATATCACCATAACAAGAAAGTAAAAAGTTAATGCAAAAAAACACTACCCCATGATATAACTGTGCCGAGAAAAACGTGTGATGCTTCCTGCAGTGCACTCAACTTCCTATGATTCTAACACCTGTTCCCTACTGTCAAATGTGAGCATCACCCAACCCCTACCTTATTCTGCCCAAAAAGGTTCTTCCACTTAAATATTTTTGTGGGTTTCTTTTTAACTTCCTCTAAGAACTCATTATAGTGTTCTGCCTGCGCTCTCTGCTCTTGAACAGGCTGCTCTGGCTCTTCCCGTATTTCCCTATCTTCTTCTCTTTTCCGTCTTACCCTTGCTTCTCTCTTCTCAAAGTGGAAGACCTGTTCCTGAATTACCGACCCTGCTCCCTCTACCATCGAAAGAAGCATCTCGTTCTTGCCAACAACAACCCAGTCCTGCAGAAACTGAAAGGATGTCGTGAACAGGAAATATGAGCATGACAGATTATACCTATAGTCCTCCTATTCGTTTTCACACTATTCAATTAATATTTTTTCACCAAGCAACTTTACTTCTAAACTCAATTAATGAAATCAACAAATACATGAGGCACTCCAAGGACTCGAACCTAGAATACTCACACCGAATACTTCAATAATGGCAATAAAGGCAAAGAGAGATGAATTAACTTTTTAGAATTATGGCAGGAAAAAAATAATTATAGCATTGCAATCACAACAAATACCGTACTGTATACTCCAAAGGACAAATATTACATCTATGATGTAACATGCAACTGGCCAATAAAACACATAATGCATCTTTACTTGGACACAAGATCAAACTGGTGATTCACACTCATGTGAGTGTGTGTATACTTTTGCTTGTGTTGCGATGCCTGCCGCCAATCTACCGACTTCAATACAAATGTATTTATTTGGCATTTCCTACAAATATTATGAAAAATAATATCGTGGGCGGGCATTGTGGTGTGGTTCCGCTGCATGTCTGCCTGCTTGGGGTCTCTAGCAAAAGATTCCCAGTTCCCAGACCTCCCAGAGAGGTTCCGGTCTCAAGCGGGTATCACACTGGGCCAAATTCTCGTCATTCTCCAATCTCCAGTCTCCGTTTCCAGTCAGTAGCGCCGGCAAATTCTATCACACACGCCAAGCGTCCTGGCTGCGTGAGTCTCCGACACAACAATAACAACGTCCGACCTTAGCCTATATTGGTCCGTTTCACCTATACTGTAATGTATAGTAATATGGATTTACATCTACAATTATAATGCAATATGACTCAATCTACACGTTAGTGTATTTTTTTTTTTTTAATTTGAAGCTTATGAGGAAATTTATATTTTGAACTTTTTCGATTCATACCAATCGCCGTGGCGTAGGCTATAGAACAGTGGTTTCACTTAAACTGTAGAATAATATGGATTGATATTGACAAACTTTGTGTAATAGGACCCAATCTATACGTTAATGTTGCTATGTTTTGCGTGTGAAGCTTATATGAGTAGCTATGAGGAAGTTTTTTGCAAAATATAGGCTATAGCCTGACGGAGCCCTTGTCGTTACCTCGGCACTAAATGATCGATTTGTTAGTAGTCTTGGCAAATCCAACGTCAAGGCTATTAACCTAATTGCAATGACGACTTGTCTATTTTGACTGCTATGTCGTCATTCCAACCGCGGTTAAAAAGAAAACGTCTAGAGTCTACTCCTTATCTTGCTCTAGGAGACGTTGTACATTAACCAAAACTACCACCGAAGGTGAAAAAAGCATTAGAAGAGAAGAAAAAGGGGTTTACCTTAGTTACCGCTCAAGGCCCATCCCGTGTTCCGTCATGCGCCGATCCCTGTCGAACGTGCGCATGAGCGACCCTCTCTTGTTATCATTTTTTCACGCGCCTCCATTGATTGAGTCCGCTTTTGTTGTGCTCCTTCAATTCACCCTGTTTTAGGTTCGTTTCGGCTTTTCTGGCCTTCTTTTTGCTAGACAGATGTTACGTGATCTAGGACACACCTAAATGGGCTCCTCAGTGTGTTTAATGGAGACGCGTGTGGAAATAGCTACCGTAGGTACGGGGGCGCTTGGCGTTCCCCGTCTATATGTTTTCATTCTTTCTCTTTTCATATTCTTTTTTCCTGTTAGTCTGGGCATAGTTTAGCTTTTAGCTTCAATTAGCCTAGCTTGTTTATCATTCAGGAATTGCTATGCCCTTATGAGTTCTCATATTTTCATAGCCTAGGTGTACAGTTGGTTCACAACCTGAGATTTCGTGGTGGCGGTGCTGTTTGTAGAGTTTGTGTCAGCCGCATAACTAGCGTTATTCCCGAGTCCCCCCTTTCGAGCCTTCACTGTGTCTAAAGGGCCTGGGCGCTTAGTGGTTCGTGATACCCAGAGGTACCCCACGGGGGCCTCTCCCTCACTCCACAGGGTTTTTTCGCCCCTGACACATTCTCTACTCGCGGCTAGGCCACCCTTTTTCTCACCAGTTTCATTACTGGTTTTTTGTGTTTCCCTTCCTGTTTTCACCTCCATCCTTTCATCACTTTTGCCCAATCCTGGGGTACCCCACGGGGGCCCCTGTTGTGCCAAACCACCCAACCTGCCACTTCTCCTCATGGGCTTTGCTCTATCTCTGTGGGTTGGGTGGTTCCCAGGGTATGTGCCTCCTCTCCCCTGGTGTGCCTTCCTTGCCTCTCCCTTGACCGGTCGAGTCAGGATATTATCAAGGAAGACACTGCTCAGCTAGATGGTCACGGTCATCTTCGCTTGGAGTTCATAAGGAGTTGACGCTTGTTTGCCGGCCTTTTTTGGTTTTCCTAGACGCCCCTCTCGCTTGTTCGGCACCGGGCCCTCTTGGCCGTACCCGCAAATTTGCGGAGTGCTCGATTCGGCCCTCTGGGTCGTTTCGGCTCCCCGCAAATTTGCGGAGATCGCTGGGGGGTCGCGTGACGATGTGGGAGGTTTGTGTCGGTACGGATCTACCTCTATTGGCCCGCAAATTTGCGGTTATAGTTGGCTTTCACTGTTGACCCTTTTTTGTGTCATATTGTTGCCTGATACTATATTGGTGTATGCACTTTCCTGGTGTTATAGGCCCTGCATGTAAGATGTTGAGTGGTGGTTAACACTTTCTCCATCTTCGCAGGTTCTGCTGGTGCTCTTCCGCCTCGGCCGCCCTCCTCACCTACCTCTGTGCTCCCGGTTTAGGGTGAGTACAGATACCTGTTTGCATGTGTGTTCCTGTTTCCCCATGCTCCTTCCCTGGTTCTTCTTGGACATTCTCTCCACTTACACCTTCGTCGTGCTGATTCTGGTGTGTGTTCTTCTCGTGCTGGTCGGCTGCTTTGCTTTCGCCTTGGTTGTCGCTCCCCGTGCTTGGTGAGCCACATGTCCTGCTTGCGCCACTCGCTCTTTGTGTCCTCTACGGCCTACCTCCCTGCTCTGTGTGGCCCGTGTCTGGCCCTGGTGGTTGTGCTGCTCCATGGCCCTGGTTCCTCGGCGGCGGCTGTGGCCTCTGCTTCCCTTCCGTCGGTGTGGCCGATGGTCTCCCGCCACATTGGGCCTGTGGGCCGCCGTTCCCCGGCTTTTGTTGCCGCCCGGTTCCGCGTCACCCTGGGTATCCCTGACCCGACTGCCGGCCGTTCACCACAGCCCGTAGCCTCGTAGGTGGAGCTCTCGTCTCACACACGAGGGGTCGGGGGTTCACTCCCAGACCGGGCGGTGCGAATTGGGCTTGTCTCCTTTCGTGTGTTAGCCTCAGTTCACCTAGCTGTAAATAGGTACCTGGAATTCGTGGACGACGTTGTGCCGTCCCATCTGGGGTTGGCACAAATGGTACAAGGCGAGCTGGGTATCATATGGTTCCCCTACGCTACTGGTCAACTTAAGCCTCCCCGCTCGCCTCGCTACTGCCCCTCGTCGTCCTCCTGCTCACCTTGACGTCGCCCGTCGCCCTCGTCTTGGTTCTCGCCCTGAGGCCGGGGTTGGCGGCTCTGCTCCTATGCGCCCTCCCCTGGCCTCTACGGATAGGGGCTCTCCTCCCTTCCGCCCGCTTTCCTTGCCCAGACGACTTCCTCTTACGTTGTCCTCTCCGCGCGCGGTTGTTCGTGCTGTCGCTGGCCCTCTGCTCCCTCCTGCACTGTCCAGGAGGGTCCGCCTGGGTGTCGTTGCTTCTCCTACTTCACCTGCTTCAGTGCCTCTTCTTCCTTCGCGGTCTCGTCCCACGGTGGGGGTCCCTCCCTCCTCGGTGTCGGGCCGCCCTGTTCTCTCAGCCCCGGGGGTCCTTGCTCTGTTTCCCCCCGCGGCTCCTTCTGGCCTCCTTTCACCCGGCCAGCCTTCCCCCTCCCGTCGTCCTGCCTCCTCCTTCTCTTCCTGCCCTTCACTTCCCGTCTCGCCTGGGGGGTACCCCTCCTCTTGCCTCGGTGAGGTTTCGGGGTCCCCTTTTTCTCGGGAGCTGTCGTGTCGCTGGAAGAGGGGGATGGTGCTGTTTCCCCCTCGGCCGTTCGTGTTTGGGGACGGGTCCCTCTATGGCGGCACGGCCGTCGTCGCTCGCCTTCCTTGGGCCGCGACGCTGCTGGTTCGTGTCGTGGGTCTCGCTCCCGCTCCCGCTTGTCCCTGCGGGCCGACCCTTCTGGGTGGGGGGGGGGGGGGGGTCGCCTCTCTCGGTTCGATTGTTGGCTTTGCAGGGCTGGGTTGTGTCACGCTTCGACGGGTGCTTGGCGTCGTTGGACGCCTCCCTCTTCTCGCGCTTCTTGGCGGTGCCTCACCCTCGGCGCCTCGCCCTTCCTACCCCTGCTCCGGTCCCGCTCCCTTCTGCAGGCCTACGCTCTGGTCAGACTTCAGCCGCGCTGCCCTCCTTCCGGCTGTTCAGTCCCTGGCTGTTTTGACGGGTCTGTCCTCCTGTGGGGTGGGTTTGTGCGACGCCGGCGCCGTCATGCTCGGTCGCCCTCTCCCCTTGGAGGCCTGGTTTGCTGTGGCCTTCGCCTTCATACCGTTCCGTCGACGGCTCTCCTTCGGTCCCTCCCTTAGGTTACTAGCCTTGACGTTGGACTAGGTTCGTCCCTGCTTTTGCCTCCTCTTGTGTCTGTCGGCAGGTTGGCCGGCGCGTTCTGGTCCTGGATGGGCGCGCCCATTCTTGGACTTTGTTCTATTGCTACCCGTTCTTCTCTCACCCGGGTCAGGCCTCTGTCGCCACGGTTTTTCCCTTGCGACAGAGGGTGACGGACTTCTTGTCTTGTCTTTCGGTTCCCTCCAGCCGTCTGTCCCCCGCCTGCGGCTTTTCGGGGCGTCTGCGCCAGGCGCTCTTCGCGAGGGTTTGGACCGCGTTCTGCGGGTCCACCTTCGGCTCGCGGTGTCTTTGGTTCCCGAGCTGCAGGCGGTTTTGTGCGCGGCAACTCGGCGCCGCCCGACAGTGCGGTCCTCGTTCTGCCGGCCGGCCCCCTTGGATATTCGTCAGGGTTTGTTGTACTCTGCGCTATATACGTCGGGGTTGTTTCAGCTGGTTGCTTGGGTATGCTCGCTTCTCTGTCGGCGGCCCCTGCTTCCGACACGCGACGACGCGCTGTGTCGTTGCGGTCCTGCTTCCGTCTCGCCCCGTCGTGCTGTGTCGCAAGCGGGGTCTTCTCAGTCCCGTCCTTCTGCCGGTCCTCTTCGGGGTGCTGCTACGAGTGCTGCCGCCTTGCGCGGCCGCAGGACTGGGTCGTTGCAGGCCAGTGCGTCTATTCCGCCTCGCCCTTCTGTTCTTGCCCCTTTCATCCCCGCTGTGTCGGGGCTGGCCGGTCTTCCACTTCCGGCCGCCCTTCGACGTGGTCTGCCCCGCGCCGGCCTGGGGTTGGGGGGGGGGGGGGTAGAGGTCGACGTGGCGCTCGTGCCCGCACGGCCCGTACCGAGGGTACCTCCGCGTCAACACAATGTGTAGTTCTCTGGGTCGGCCTCCTTGTTCTCCTTCTCGCCTGGCCGACCGGGTCGCTCCCCTCCTCTCGGGTGCTCCCTCGGGTTGTTTTTGCCCTTGCGCTCCTCGGTTGCCGCGAGGGACGTTGGGGGCGGCGGGTTGCGCGGTGGGGTCTCCCCTGGTGGTGGACGTCTCGACCCCCTTTCCGCTCTTGTCACCAACGCCGGTCCATCTCTTCGGAGGTGGCCCACGTGCTCACTTCCATGCCCGAGCTGGGTAGCGTCGAGGGGGTTGATCGCCGGTCGCCCGGTTTTCCTCTCCCGTGTCTTTCTGGTCCCGTCGACGAACTGCGTCGCGATGCGGCCGTTGGTGGTTCTGTCGGCCCTCAACGGGCGCGTCGTGCACACACGGTTTCGGATGCTGCCGGTGCCCCTGGTCCGCCTGGCCCTGTGCCCTCTGTCGTGGGTTGTATCGCTGGCCCTCCAGGATGCGTCTTGGCTCGTTCCTCTCCATCCTCTCTTCCGGCGATTCTTGGCCGTTCAGCCTTCCGATCGTGTGTTCCTGTTCGCCGGCCTTCCCTTCGGTCTCCACATCGCGCCGCGGATCTTCTCCGCACATGTGGGGCAGGCTCTGGGTCCTCTCCTCAGGAGCGGGCTCCCGCTCCTGTTTTCCTTGGCCGTCTGGTTGGTAGTTTCCGAAGCCCTCGGCCTGTGCGTTGGCGACGCCCTCACAGTCGTTCGCACCGTCGCACGGTTCGGGTTCCCCTTTTGGTGTTCCCAATTCACGCTTGACCCCGTCGCGTGTCGTGCCATGGGTCGGTCTCGCATGGGTTTTGTCCGGCGCTACGGTGACCCGGGGTCTGCCGCCCGCGGTGCACCTTCGGTGGAAGGTCTTCGCCGTGTTTGCACTCGGTCTCCCTCCTGGGGTGGCTCTGCGACTCGTTCGTGGGTTCGCTGCTTTGGGCCGCTCTGCCCCTTTCCTTAGGGAGCCTCCGGCTACTCCGCCTCCTCCTCATGGGCCCCGTGGTGTTTCCATTGCCCCTCTGGTTCGGCTCCTGCCGCTCCTGCGTCCCGTTCGCTGACGCTTCGGTCTCTGGGTTGCTCCGGGCTCGCTCTCTGCGGCTGTGCCCTGGTCCGCCCCCCCGCCGACGGTCTGGGTGGCCACAGATCCGTCGAGCGAGGTTGGGTGGGGTTCCCGATCGACCCTGGGCCGTCCACTTCCTGGCAGATGGGTGGGTCTCCCTCCACTTACCCGTCTATGCCCTCGGACTGTTGGTTCCTCTGTTCTTCCTGCGGGACCACGCGCTGGCCCTTCGGGGTCAGTCGGTGGCCTTCGGGTTAGACACTCAGACAGGCTGTCCCCTGTTTTCCTTCTGCGGGGGTTCCTCCAGGTCGTTGACTCTATTGGGGGTCTCGGTGGAGTTGTTCTTCCTCGCGGCCCGGCACCCCTTCTCCTTGCATGCCTCCTCCCTGCCCGGGCCTGCCACCCTGTGGGCGGCCGCCCTGTCGTGGGGGCAGGGCGTTCTTGTTGAATGGGCGTTGCTCCGGACTGTGTTCGTCGACCTCGCGGCTTCCTGCGGTGTTCCGGAGGTCGCCTTGTTCGCATCGGGGGTGCCGCGCCGGTTGCCTTTGGACCTCTCCCTCCGGCCTCGCGCTCCAGGGGGGGTCCGGCCGCTTTCATGGTGGCCTGGTACGGGTGGCGGTCGATATCCATCTTTCCGCCCCCAGACGCGCTGTTGCTGTGCCCAGTCCTCGCGAGGCTGCGGCTGTCCCACGGCTGCGTCGGGCTCCTCGCGCCTCCGTGGCCGGCACGGGCTTGGTCCGCCCGGTTGCCGCGGTGGTGCCCGAGTCCGGTCCCTCTCCCTGTCTCCGGCTTCCGCTTGGGCTCGGTTGGGGACCTGCGGGCCTCGTTGGCCTTCGCATCGTGCTTGTTCATGTGGCACGGTGGCTCCCGGTCCCGGGCCCTGCCTGACTTCCTGCAGCGTTCCTGGCCGTCTTCTCCTTGGGGGCCTTCCGGGTCCAGCTGGAGGTCTTTTCCTAGGTGGCTACAGGCCGCTCGCCTGCCTGTTGGCTCTCCTTCCCTCGTCCTACGCTCCTTGTTTCACCTCTTCCGTCCGCGTCACTTTCGAGTCGACGCTATACGTACCCACTTGTCTGCCGTCCGGGGGCTCTTTGGGTCCGTCGCTGGGCTGGTCGTTCTGCCTCAGGTGCTGGATTCCTTCCTGACGGCTGCCTTCCGGGATCGACCTCCTCCGCGCCAGGTCCCTCCGCAGTGGGATCTGGGGCGGGCTCTGGTCCTTCTGGCTTCGCCCCCGTCTACAAGGGCCGCTCCGCCGGTTCTGTTGCTCGGGCGTCCGCTCTTCCTTGTCACTCTGGCCACTGGGGTTCGGTTGTCTGCCCTAGCGGCATTGTCATGGCCCCGGGACTGCGTGCGATTCTCCCCGTCCTTGCATGGCGTCTCGTTCGCCTCCTCCCCTCCTTTTGTTGCCACACTTGGGAGGGCGGCCCCCGCTTTCCGGCCTTTCGCCGTCCAGGCTTTCCGGCTTGGGCGTCCTCGCCATGTGTTGTGCCCGGTGTCGGCCTTGCACTCCTCTGTTGCGTCTGTGGCGCCGCCTTCGGGTCCTGCTGTGTGGGTGTCTCCTCGGACAGGTGGGAGGCTCTCGCTGGTGCAGTTGGGCCGCCGCGTTAGTCGGACCGTTCGTGCCCGTCGCCCTGTTTGTAGGGGTTCTGCGCACGATGTCAGATCCTTTGCTGCCTCCTTCCAGTTCCTGCCACGTCGATTCTTCCCTGCCTTCGCCTCAGCGGTTTTTGTGGGTCTTCTATCAATTCCTTCATCTCCTCCTACCTCTCCGTGTCCAGTGTTCGACCCCCTCGGCTGGTGCTTGCTCTCGGGGGTCGTGTTTCCTGGTGCTCTGGCGAAGATCCCTGGTCTTCCCCCCTTGTCCCTCGTTCTTTTCCTTTGTTTTATGTGACAAAGGGGGGGGGGGGGGGGAGTGTACGGGTTTGCAACACTGGATTACAAGTTTGGGATTATGTTATATGTATACAGTACATAAGTGTTTTTGCCACATTGAAAATTGTGTTTTGTTCTTGTGTTCAGTGTTTTTGTTGGTTTTTGAAGAAAAGGGTTTTGGGTACAGTACCTTTTTGGTTTCAGACAAGTCTATGTTTTTGCATTACTATGAATGACGGGCATGTGTTAAAACTGTTCTTTTTAGCTACTCCTCAGTTTTTCACTCTTTTATTAGACTCTCTTGTTTAAATTGTGTCTTTGTCATTCATACTTTTGTTTTATGCATTGGTTTTTGGTAGGTTGGGCTTGGATGTCCTCCTCCTATTTGTTATGCAGCCTTGACGTTGGATTTGCCAAGACTACTAACAAATTGGGAGGTTTGACGTACCTCCCAACCTACCAAATAGGAAAACCTACTATTTGGTAGTAGTCTTGGAAAATCCAACGTACATAATACCCTCCCTCACGCCGGACCCCTGCCCATCCGCGTTCTTCTGCTGACGTGAGATGTGATAACAAGAGAGGGTCGCTCATGCGCACGTTCGACAGGGATCGGCGCATGACGGAACACGGGATGGGCCTTGAGCGGTAACTAAGGTAAACCCCTTTTTCTTCTCTTCTAATGCTTTTTTCACCTTCGGTGGTAGTTTTGGTTAATGTACAACGTCTCCTAGAGCAAGATAAGGAGTAGACTCTAGACGTTTTCTTTTTAACCGCGGTTGGAATGACGACATAGCAGTCAAAATAGACAAGTCGTCATTGCAATTAGGTTAATAGCCTTGACGTTGGATTTTCCAAGACTACTACCAAATAGTAGGTTTTCCTATTTGGTAGGTTGGGAGGTACGTCAAACCTCCCATTTATATTGTGCTGTTTCACCAATAATTTAGAGTAATATGGATTTATTTCAACATGACTCAATCTACAAGTTTGCGTGATTATGTTTTATATTTGGAGCATATATGAGGAAATAATTTGAACTTTTCGGAGGTTGTAGAATGCTTGGTAGGCTATAATCCTGTGTATGCGGGTAGACCTGTATTTATCTCAATAATTTGGTAATGTTACAATATATTTTTACATTTTACATGCATAAATAGTCCACTAATATACTAGGTTAGGTTAGGCTAGGTTAAATATATTGTTCAATGATTCTTAGTAAATAGGCATCTGAAAAACAGTTCCTCCTGCTACACAACCAAATATTTTTGTTTCATAACAATCGCCGTGGCGTAGGTATAGGAAGTGGTTATTTAGCTGCAAGTGGTGTAGCTATTTTAGCATTAATTCACTTAGTTTATGTCTATCCGCAGCCCTTCTCACAATCAAAACACACAATTATGTAGCAAAATATATATTTTGACGTCATATACTTGAGATATCAAGGAGATTAATTTAACCCTTGGGATCCGGGAGGCCTCATATGAGGCAAAACGTATTTTGGTTAGGAGTCCGGGAGGCCTCACAAGAGGTAAAAATCGCAGCTAAAAATCGCCGCTAAAATCATCATAACTCGGCAACCACACGTCGTAGCGATGTCATCTTAATGGCAGTCTACAGCCAACAAGATGTTCTACAATTTGCAAAAAAAAATGACTGCTCTAGGTGGTCATACATAGCCGGGGCTGGAGGGTTAATATGATAAATTTCACATGGGGGGAAAAAAAAAAAAAAAAAAAAAAAAAAAAAAAAAAAAATATCTATACTGTATACAGTATATATCCCCGCCGCCGTAGGCCTACTCCCTCCCCTCCCCGTCCTGGCCTCAACCCCGACCCCGTTACTGTGATGATGTTGATAAGCCTTGTGCTACACCCTATTGATAATGCAAAACTATTGAACACACTTAAAAGTGTATGTTATTTGGTCTCTATATAATCTGTGAATCATTTCCGATATGATGGAATTAAAGATTTTGTTTTCCCACCAACTCATAATCAGCAAAAACGACACAAATGTCAAATAAAAACATGTTACAATATTTCCCATCATTTTGTGTATACCGTGGGAAAAAAAAAAAAAAAAAAATCTATCAAACTTAAATCTCCCATCTCGGAAGCTCAGCGCCTAGACGGAGGGGAGGGTTGAAATATTTTGTTGACTATCTTATTTATTATTTATCTATGTGCTGGAAGGATATTATATTTTTCAATTCCATCGCATTAGAAATGATTCAAAGATTACAAAAAGTCCAAATAAGACATAGTTATGTTAATGTATAAGGGAGTTAGGTAGATGCATTAGAGAGATAGATAGATAGAAAGAGAGTTGCAGAGGGGGGAGTGAGCGATAAACACTAACTATTATGAGACGGACTTAATTGGTTCTGAAAAGACAAAGGAGACTTATATTGACTCTTTTTCATGTTATTATTTGTGTGCTAGAAGGATAATATTGTTTTCAATTCCATCGCATTAGAAATAATTTATAGATTACAAAAAGTCCAAATAAGACATAGTTATGTTAATGTATAAGGGAGTTAGGTAGATGCATTAGAGATAAATAGATAGAGAGAGAGTGGCTAGGGGCGAGCGAGCGATAAAATACTAATATATATGAGACAGACTTATGTTTCTGAAAGACAAAGGAGACATTTTTATTTACTCTCGTTTTCATTTTATTATTTGTGTGTTAAAGGGTAATATTGTTTTCAATTCCATCATATTAGAAATGAGTCATAGATTAAAAAAAAGACCAAATAAGACATAGTTATGTTAATGTATAGTTAGGTAGATGCATTAGAGAGATAGATAGAAAGAGAGTTGCAAAGGGGGCGATAAAAACTAACTATTATGAGACAGACTTAATTGGTTCTGAAAAGAGAAGAGAAATTTTTATTGACTCTCTTTTTCATGTTAAATACCGGACAACTTTTAAATTAACGGTCTTTTGGAGACTTGTCCGCATCGGCTGTTGGGTCCGCACAAACCGAAGTCCGGTCAACTGGGGTCCGCCCATGCGAGGGTCGACTGTACCTTGTTTTAGTAATGTGTCTTTTTTTTATTAACCCTTTAAGGCTCCTAAGATGCTGCTTAGTAGTTATATGAACAATTCTCCTGATCTCATAATTAGCTCTCCAAAATTTATTTTTCTGCCAATAAGCTCTCTCAAAGACAACTCCCGGGGTTGAATAAACTAAACTAAGGTTTTAACCCATTCTGTACCGGCGACTTTTAATCTTATTCTTACTATATTTAGACGATTTTGTGCAGTTTAAGAAGGATCTGTGGTAGTAAAAGGGGTTAAGTTAGATAGTTCGAAGCCTCTTAATTGATGGAGGCCCTCTTTAAACTGAATAATATCGTCTAAAAGTAGCCAGAATAAAGTTAAAGAACAGCACTGGTAGTGAAGGGGTTAAACTACCCTGATGGTCATAAAAGCTTTTAAGTATTATAATGTATGATGATGATGATGATAAAGATTTTATTCTAGCCTACTGAGCCAGAGGCCACTTATAAGGCTAGGAGACCAAGTATGGGAAGCAGAGATGCATGGGTAGGTCAGTTATAATTCATGGAATACATGTATGGCTTGAAGATAGGAACAGAGCGGTGCAAAGGTAAAGGTAGGGGAGTCACAAAGCAATTCGGGAAGGGAACGGTTCTGGAGATAACGCAAACGTTCATACCTAAAGTTACGGCATTCGCACAATATATGGGGAATTGTAAGAACTGTATGACATTGCTGGCAATAGGGAGGTGGAGATCTAGGTCGAGACATTAGGTAACCATGTGTTAGCCTAGTATGTCCAAGACGAAGCCTGGTAAGCACAACCTGGTCAATACGAGCAGAAGAGGGAGGAGTCGTCCAGGGAAATACGTCGTCTTTGAAAGAACGGAGATGTATAGTGGTAGGGAGACTCCTCCACTCCACACACCACTTATCACAGACTTTAGACTTAAGTACCGGAAAGACGTCAGGTAGGCGCATGAGAGACACGCTAGGAGTGCCCCGCCTAGCTCTCTTGGCTAGAGTATCCGCTCTTTCGTTCCCACTAAGACCGACGTGGGCAGGGACCCAGCAGAACGTGATGGTACGGCCCAGGAGCAGGACCTGAAGCAAGCTGGCAATGTGCCTAACAAGGTGGTCACGTGGTGCATAGCAATGTAGTGCCTGCAAGGCACTTAAGGAGTCACTGCATATGACAATGTGAGGAACGTTGTACGGGAGATCACCTATCAAGCCCAATGCACCCTGTATAGCTAATAATTCAGCGGTGAACACCGAGGAAAACGGATGGAGCGTGCTCTGATGTGATCCATATTCAGACACTGCTGCACAACCCACTAAGCCATCTTCCTTGGAACCATCGGTGTAAATGAAAACAGCCAGACGGTGACAGAGCAGGTGGTTCAGGGCCAGAGTGCGCAAAATAAACGCGTCAGTGGACTTGCCGGACAAAGTCAGGTGAAAGCAAAAGGCAGGACGTCGAATGCACCACGGCGCACTCAGGCACAGAAGTCCGAGGGAATGGTACGCTGTGAGTGGAAAATAGGTTCATGGCTACAAGGGGAAATTATGGTGACATATTGTCAAGTGGGCCGTCCGCGAAATATTGATCAGTAGGTGGCGACGCCAATAAGCGAACGGCAGAGGTCATCGTAACCAATATGCGATGATGATGGAGAGGCAGCTCACCAGCTTCCGCCAGTAGACTACTAATCCGGGAAGATCGAAAAGCCCCAGAGATCAATCGGATCCCTAAGTGGTGGACAGAGTTGAGCCGCTGCAAAATAGCGGGGGAAGCATTACCATATACAATGGAATCGCCAATCTCGATCAATCTCATCTCGATATTTCGCATCTCGATGGTACATTCCAAATCCAACTTTTCACGAATCTCGATGACAACACGCCGATCTCGATCACCGAATACCACCGAAAACAGTTGCGCTGGGCGATGCGCCACTGTTTCGAGCGTCCTGACACCTAGCGGCCACTTGGTGTACCAGTCACAAGTCCGCCATACGCTTGAAAACTTGTATTGTGAAGTCGTCTACCTGGACCTTTTTTTATCGCATTCATAATGGCTAGCAAGGCCACCGAAAGGGACAATGGAGAGGGAGTGGAAGGTGGGAATCGCGTACCTAAACCAGTTGTAGAAAAAAAGACAGTGCAAAGTGCAAAACGAGAGTATAGAAAAGGAAAAAAACTTAACAAATACACAACAGAAGACAAGGATAAAGTGATGCAACTTCTAGAAAAAGGCCACAAAGTGAGTGAAATACAAAGATTAACTGGTATACCTCAGAGTACTATATCTACTATGAGGGGAAAGCAGGCGGAAATAAAGAAGTCTGTGGCACTGGCCAAGAAATTGTTTGCAGGAAATGAACTTGGCCAACGCCGCATCACCTCCATTTACAATGAATCTAATCGTTTAGTGGCTGAAATGGAATACTACCTAGATAAGTGGGTTCAGCGAAGATCAAGAGAAAATGCAAGTGTGAATGGACCCCAGGTACGAGAACAGGCTAGGATTTTCTACGAGTCTGTTTGCAAGAAAAAGAAAATAAAGAAACTCCCTCCATTTAATGCCTCTGTAGGCTGGCTGCAAAAATTCAAGAAGCGGTGTGGTATTAAATATGCACACTATCAAGGAGAGTTATCTTCTGCTGACAATGAGGCAGCCGCTAATTATCCTGCAATAGCGAAGCAGATAATCGAAGAAGGAGGGTACAGCTTGCATCAAGTTTACAACGGCGACGAAACAGGCATCTATTGGAAACGTTCTCCCAAAGCTACCTTCATTTCCAAGGCGGAAAAGCAGGCACCTGGTGTAAAAATGGCCAGAGAACGCTTCAGCTTACTCTTCACCTGCAATGCATCAGGCAGCCACAAAATGAAACCTCTCGTGATACACAAATACAAGAAGCCTAGGCCCTACAGACACATGGACATGACAAAATTAGATGTTTATTGGGAGACAACAAAATCAGCCTACATGACCTCAGCGCACTCTATCCATTGGTTTGACAAATGTTTTGTTCCTGACGCTGAGAAGAAATGTGCAGATCTTAACCTGGACTTCAAGGTGATTTTATTCCTAGATAATGCACCTGGCCATGCTAAATTCCTGGTAGGCCGCAACCCCCATGTCCAGGTCGTATTTCTGCCACCTAACACCACCTCCAAATTACAGCCATTGGACCAAGAACTAATTGCCAACATCAAGCTACTCTACTACAAGTACCTCCATGACAAAATGCGGCATGAAACCGACACTAATGAGGAGCTGATGGAGATTGAAAATGCTGCCAGTGACAGTGAAAGTGAAAGCAAATCTCCCACCACCCCTACCCATGACACCGCTGCCACCCAGGACACCGCTGCCACCCAGGACACCGCCGACACCCAGGACACCGCCGACACCCAAAATGAAGCAGTGGAAATTGTCACGGTGAAGGCATTTTGGAAGAGGTTCAACATTCGCCAAGCAGTGGATTTCATTGTCAAAGCATGGAATAAAATAACAGATGCAACCATCAGTTATGCCTGGAAAAATCTGTTAGTACCGGTACCCAATGACAACCAACCCAACCCGCCAAATCCTGCACAGATTCAACGGCAGGCAGACTTGCTGGCTGACACCCTTGCCTCAATTAACACTGTCCCTGCACCTGGCTTTCGTGATGTGAGAGAGGCTGATGTGATGCAAGAGTTGGTGGGGGAAAAAGTGGATGCAAGTGAGGCAGTGGTAAATTTGATAAGGGAAGACGTGATGGAGGACGAACCAGAAATGCCAGCCACCCAGCCACAGCCTCGCTCCCTCAGTGTCCAGCAATTATCAGAGGCACTAGGGTTCATAACGAAGGCCAAGGATATTGTTGAGGGTAACCTGGAGAGTTCTTCAATCATTAATGAGACATTTGATGAGCTCAACAAGCAACTAATGGCGGTCTACACCACGAAGGTGAACGAACAAAAGCAGTCCACGATCACACAGTTTTTCAAGATGAAGCAACAAGTCGCCAATGTCATCGAAACTATCACCGAAGAAGAGGGACCTGTAGACCTTGATGACTTGGACACTGAACTGCCAGAGGATCAATTTGAAGAATTCAACAGAGCAGTCGACGGTGCCGGTACTAGTGGTGACAGGGTGAGGGAAGCAATTGCAAGAATTGATGACAGTGACTGTGCGCCGGGTGCGGAGACGCAGTAACCTAACTGTGTTCGCCTCGGAACCAACAATCAACCACACAAACCTCTTTATCAATAAATATAAGGTAAAAATAAAACTCTTTCATTATTCATTTTATCTATTTTAACATATTATATATATTGCATGTGATTGTGGGGGGCAAATGTGAAAATTGACAGATTTGATGTAGGTTAGTCGGCAAGTGGCTGGAACCGATTGTATTTTTCCCCATAAGAAGTTAACTTCGCATCTCGATATTTCGAATCTCGATCGGTATTTGTGGGAACCAATTATGATCGAGATTGGAGATCCCACTGTAATGCAAAACCATAGACTTGTCTTAAACCAAAAAGCACTGTACACAAAATCCCTTTTCTTCCAAAATGAACAAAAACATGGAACACAAAATTAAAACACAATTTTCAAGGAGGCAAAAACACTTATGTACTGTATACATATAACATAATCCCAAACTTGTAATCCAGTGTTGCAAACCCGTACTCCCCCCCCCCCCCTTTGCAAAGAAAACAAAGTAAAAGAAAGAGTGACAAGGGGGGAAGACCAGGCAACTTCGCTAGAGCTCTAGGAAACACGACTCCCGAGAGCTATCACAGGCCGAAGGGGTCTAACAATGGACATGGAGAGGTAGGAGGAGATGAAGGTATGGATAGAAGACCACAAACCCGCCGAGGCGACGTCAGGCAACGAACGAGTCTGCAGGAACCGTAAGGAGGCAGCAAAGGACCGCACATCGTGCGCAGAACCCCGACAAGCAGGGTTACTGGCACGAATAACCCGACAAATGTGGTGTCCTATCTGTACCTTCGAGAGCCTCCCACCAGTCCGAGGAGACACCCACACAGCAGTCCCCGAAGTCGGAGCCACAGACTCAACATAAGAGTGCAAGGCCTGCACCGGGCACAACACATGGTGAGTATGCCCACGCTTTAAAGCCTGGATGGTGAAAGGCTTGAAAACGTGGGTCTCTCTCTCATTCTTGGCAACAAAATGAGGGGAGGGGGCTAACGTGACGACATTCAATGACGGGGAGAATCGCATGCATTACTGGGACCGTGACATGGCAGCTAGTTCAGACACCCTATCCCCAGTGGCCAGAGCGACAAGGAAGAGTGTACGCTCCAGCAACTGAACCGGTGTAGTGTCCCGTGTATATGTGTGTGAAGCCAGAAGGTCCAGAGCACGCCCCAGATCCCACTGAGGAGGGATCTGGCGCGGAGGCGGTCGCTCCCTGAAGGCAGCCTTCATGAAGGAATCCAGCTCCTTCGGAGGAACAACCAGCCCAGTGACGGACTCAAAGACCTCCCGGATGGCAGACAAGTGGTTACGTATAGTGTTGACTTGAAAGCGACGTGTACGGAAGAGGTGAAACAAGTAGTGTAGGACGAGGGAAGGAGAGCTAACAGTCTGGCGAGTGTCCTGTATCCACCTAGTAAAAGACCTCCAGTGGGACTCGTAAGTCCCCCAAGTCGAAGACGTCCATGAACGCTTCAGGAAGTCAGTCAGGTCCCGTCCGTGGACTGGGAGCCACCGTGCCTCACGAACATCCACGATGCGAAGGCCAACGAGGTCCGTAGGTCTCCAACCTGGCTCAAGTGGAAGTGTGAGAGAGGGAGAGGGACCGGACTCGGGCACCACCGCTTCAACTGGGAGTACCAAGCCTGGGCCGGCCACAGAGGCGCTATGGGCCAGACTCTGCCGCGGTACAGCCGCAGCCTCGCGAGGACTTTGCACATCAACAGTGCGTCTGGTGGCGGAAATATGTATATCGACTGCCACCTGCTCCAGTCTTCCATGAAAGCGTCCGGACCCCCCTCCGGAGTACGAGTCCGGAGGGACAGGTACCGAGGCAACTTGCGCGTCTCCTTCGATGCGAACAAGTCGACCTCCGGAACACCCCAGGAAGCCGCGAGGTCGTCGAATACAGTCTGTTTCATCGCCCATTCTACAAGAACGCCCTGTCCTCTCGACAGGGCGTCCGCCCACAGGTTGGCAGTCCCGGGCAGGTAGGAGACGTGCAGGGAGATGTTGTGTCGGTTCGCGAGGAAGGACAACTTCTCGGAGATCCCCAACAGAGTCAAAGACCTGGAGGACCCCTGCTTTTGGATACAGTGGACAGCTGTCTGATTGTCCATCCGGAAGGCCACCGACTGGCCCCGAAGGGCCAGCGCGTGGTCCCGCAGGAAGAACAAGGGAACCAAGAGTTCGAGGGCATTGATGTGTAGGTGTGTGTGTCCCACCCATCTGCCGTGAAGTTGATGTCCCAGGTTGGATTGGTAACCCCAGCCCACCTCGCTCGACGCATCTGTATCCACCCAGATCGTCGGCGGGGGGGGCGGTCCAGGGCACAGCCGCAGAGAGCGTGCCCCGAGCAACCCAGTGTCCGAAGTGTCTGTGAATGGTACGCGGGATCGGCATGAGCCGATCCATAGGGGCCAACGGAAACACCTTGTTGCCCATGAGTATTAGGCGGCGCAGCCTGAGCCTCCCTAAGGGAATGGTCAGAGCAGCCCAATTCAGGGAACCCACTAACGAGTCCCAGATCCTCCTCATGAGGGAGACCGAGTGCAACACGGCGAAGACCTTCCTGCGAAGTTTCACCGCGTTTGGCTGACTCTGGGTTACCGTAGCGTTGGACAGATCCCATTCGAGACCTACCCACGTCACGACACGCGACGGGGTCAGGCGGGACTTGGGAATGTTTACTTTGAACCCTAACTGTGTGATGTGTCGAACTACTGTGAGGGTGTCGCGAACGCACTGTTCTAGGGTGTCTGAAACTATCAACCAGTCGTCCAAGTAAAACAGGATCTGGAGGCCGCCCCTGAGGAGAGGATCCAGAGCCTGCTTCACCAGTTTCGAGAAGATCCGCGGCGCGATGTTGAGACCGAAGGGAAGTCTGTCGAACATGAACACACGATCGGAAGTCTGAACGGCCAAGAATCGCTGGAAACGAGGATGGATAGGAACGTGCCAATACGCATCCTTGAGGTCCAGCGACACTACCCACGACAGAGGTCGCAGGGCCAGTCGTACCTGGTGCACTGTTAGCATCCGAAATCGCGTGTTCACGATGTGCCCGTTGAGGGCCGACAGATCCACCACCGGTCGCATCGCGTCGCAGTCCTTCTTCGGTACCAGAAAAACACGGGAGAGAAAAACACGGGAGAGGAAAACCGGTTGACCGGCTTTCACCTCCGTGACGATTCCCTGCTCGTGCATGGATGTAATCACGTCGGCCACCTCCGAAGAGACAGGCCGGCTTCGTTGACAAGAGCTGAGTGGGGGTCTGGACTTCCATCTCCAGGTTAGACCCCTCCGTGCAATCTTCCGCCCCCACGTCCCTCGCGGCCACCGAGGGGCGCAAGGGCGAAAACAACCTGTGGGAGCCCCCGAGATGAGGTGAGCGACCCGTTCGGCGAGGCGAGAAGGAGAACAAGGAGGAGACCGACCTGGAGAACCTACACATTTTTTGACGTGGAGGGTCCCCCGGTACGGTCCTTGCGGTCATAAGAGCCACGTTGACCACCTCTACCCCCCCCCACCTCGCCGAAAAGGGCGGGTCACCCCATCCCCTGTCCGTCGTGCGTCGGACCCCATCGAAGTGCGGCCGGAAGTGGAAGGCTGGCCAGCCCCTTCTCGGCGGGGATGAAAGGGAGCAGGAGCAGAAGTGCGAGGCGGAACCGACGCTCTGGCCGGCAACTTCCCTTTCCTGCGCCCTTTCTTGGCGGCAGCAGTGGCGGCAGCACCCCGAGGAGGACCGGCAGAAGGACGGGACTGCGAAGGCCCTGGTCGCGACACAGCGCGTCTTTGCGTGTCGTAAGCAGGGTCCGCTGACAGAGAAGCGTAGCGTTCCCAAGCATCCTGCGCAAAAAGCCCCGATGTATATAGCTCAGAGTACAACAAACCCTGACGAATATCCAAAGGGGCCTTCCGGCAGAACGAGGACCTTACCGTCTGGCGTTGTCGAGTTGCCTCGCACAAAACCGCCTTCAGCTCGGGAACCAAAGACACCGCGAGCTGAAGGTGGATCCGCCGAACGTGGTCCAAACCCTCGCGAAGATCGCCAGGTGCAGTCGCCTCGATAAGCCTCAGGTGGTGAACAGATGTCTGGAGGGAACCTAAAAGACAAGATAATAAGTTTGCCACCCTCTGCCGCAAGGTAAAATCCCTGTCGACAGAGGACTTATCTGGGTGGGAAAAGAACGGGTTAGCAACAGCACAAATTTCAAGTTTGGGCGCGCTGATCCAGGACCAGAACTTGCCATCCAATCCGCCGACAGATACAAGAGAGGCAAAAGCAGTGACGACTCCGGGGGAGGGACTGAAATAGATCTGTCGACGGAACGGTTGGCGAATTCTAAGGCCTCAGCAAACCAGGCCTCCAATGGGAGAGGATTATCAAGCACGACGGCTAAGCCAGGCTTACCATCGTCGCACAAACCCGTCCCATAGGAGGACAGTCCCGTCAAAACAGCGAGGGACTGAACATCCTGAAGGATGTCCTGGCGGCTAAAGTCTGACCAGAGCTTAGTCCGAGGAGCAGACGGGGCTTGGGCTTCACCGAAAGGTACTGAAGGTCAGTCCTCGTCGGGTAAGCCCGCACCTCCACGTCTGCCACCTGACCATCCACCCTGATCGCCGTGAACTGCATCTTATCATTAATGTGGACCGACCAGCCCGAAGGTAGGGCCCTCTCACCTGACGGGAAGTCGGTAGCACGCCCCGGGTGGGAGGCCTGCACCCCCTTCCAAACAGCCAAGGAGCCATAGAGGAGAGGCATAGTCCTCGATGGGACCTTGGCCTTCTGGATGGGGGGCAAGCGCGGACCCTGCCCTAGCAGACGGAGAACCCCCGCATGGGAGACAGCAGGGGCAACCACCTGAGCCAGGGCAGGAGCAGTACTAGCCGACGACCGGGCAGGCGAAGAAGCAGGGCGAGAAGGAATGTGGTCCACCGCAGAGGGGAGGGGGACCAAAGCAGGGGTAGGTTGGGTGAGGCGCTGAGGTTGTGTCACCGCCAAGAAGCGCGACAAGAGGGATTCCTGCATCGCTTCCAATCGCGCGTCGAAGTGTGACACAACCCACCCCTGCATAGCCGAAAATCGATCCGAGAGAGGTGACCCCCCCGAAGATTGTTCGGCCCGCAGGGGCGAGCGTGAGCGAGAGCGAGACCCATGACACGAAACAGCAGCGTCGCGGCCCAAAGAAGGCGAGCGACGACTGCCGTGGGGTCCCTGAGGGTCTCGTCCCCGATCACTAACGCCCGAGGGGGAAACATCACCATCCCCCTCTTCCAGCGACACGTCAGCCCCCGAGAAAGGGGACCCCGAAACCTCGCTATACTCTACCGAGTCAAGCGGCGGGGTACCCCGTCGGGGAGCCGGTAAGCGAAGATCAGGTATAGAAGAAGGAAGAGGAGCAGGATGACGGGAGTGGGAAGGCTGGCCGGGTGAAAGGAGGTCAGAAGGAGCCGCGGGGGGAAACAGAGCAAGGATCCCCGGGGCTGAGAGAACAGGGCGGCCCGACACCGAGGAGGAGGAGGGAGGGACCTCCACCTTGGGACGAGACCGTGAAGGAAGAAGAGGCACTGAAGCAGGAGAAGTAGGAGGAGAAGCAACTACAACCTGGCGGACCCCCCTGGACAGAGTAGGAGGAGGGAGCAGAGGGCCAGCTACAGTATGGACATCCGCGCGCGTAGAGGACACATGAAGAGGACGTCTTTTGTGCAGGGGAAGCGGGCGGAAGGTAGTAGAGCCCCTATCCGGAGAGGCCAGGGGAGGGCGTACAGGGGCAGAGACGCTAACCCCGGCCTCAGGGCGAGAACCATGACGAGGGCGACGGGCGGAGTCAAGGCTATCAGGAGGACGAGGAGGGGCAGTAGAGGACGGGCGATGAGGAGAGCGAGAGCGTGGACGGAGCTGGGGATCCTCCCGACGATGTGACGACCGACCACGGGACTCAGGGAGAAGGGCCCGAGCAGGGAGAGGGCCAGGTAAACGGCCCCCAGACGGGTCAGGGATGCCCAGGGCGACGCGGATCCGGTCATCAACAAAAGCCGGGGTGCGGTGGCCCACAGATCTAATGTGGTGGGAGACCACCGCCCACACAGACTGAAGGGTTGCAGAGGCCACCGCCGCGTCAGAGGAACCAGCGTGATGGTCCACGACATTCACCAGGTCCATACACGGGCCACACAGAGCAGGGAGGTAGGCCATAGAGGACACACATTGGGAGTGGCGTAGGCAGGACCTGTGGCATTCCAAGCACGGGGAGCCACAGCCCTGGCGAAAGCAAGGCATCTCACCTGCAATGGAAGAACACACAGCATAAGCAGCACGGTGACGGAGTAAGTGAAGATAATGTCCAATAAAAACCAGGGAATGAGCATGGGTAAACAGGAACACACATGCAAACTGGAAGGCGTACTCACTCTAAACCGGGAGCACCGAGGGAGGTGAGGAGGGCGGGCGATGCGCAAGAGCACAAGCAGAACCTGCAAAGATGGAGAAAGTGTTAAACACCACTCAACACCTCACATGCAGGGTCCTAACACCATAAAGTGTATACACCAATATAGTAACAGGCAACAATATGACATAAAAAAGGTCAACAGTGAAAGCCAACTACAGTATAACCGCAAATTTGCGGGCCAATGGAGGTAGAACCGTACCGACACAACCCTCCCGCATCGCCGCGAGACCCCCCAGCGATTTCCGCAAATTTGCGGGGAGCCGAAACGTCCCAGAGGACCGAATCGAGCACTCCGCAAATTTGCGGGACCGGCCGAGATGGTCCGGCGCCGAAAAAGCGAGAGGAGCGTCTAGGAAAACCAAAAAAGGCCCGCAAACAAGCGTCAACTCCTTATGAACTCCAAGCGACGATGACCATCAAGCTGAGCAGTGTCTTCCTTGATAATATCCTGACTCAACCGGTCAAGGGAGAGGCAAGGAAGACACACCAGGGGAGAGGAGGCACATCCCCCAGGAACCACCCAACCCACAGAGAGAGAGCAAAGCCCATGAGGAGAAGTGGCAGGTTGGGTGGTTTGGCACAAACAGGGGCCCCCGTGGGGTACCCCAGGATTGGGCAAAAAGCTATGAAAGGATGGAGGTGAAAACATGAAGGGAACACAAAAACCAGTAAATGAAACTGGCGAGAAAAAGGGGGGCCTAGCCGTGAGTAGAGAATGTGTCAGGGGCGAAAAACCCTGTGGTGTGAGGGAGAGGCCCCCGTGGGGTACCCCTGGATATCACGAACCACCAAGCGCCCAGGCCCTTGAGACACAGTGAAGGCTCGAAAGGGGGGACTCGGGAATAACGCTATTTATGCGGCCGACACAAACCCTACAAACAGCACCGCCACCACGAAATCTCAGATTGTGAACCAACTGTACACCTAGGCTATGAAAAAATGAGAACTCATAGGGGCATAGCAAGTCCTGAATGAGAAACAAGCTAGGCTAAAATAAGCTAAAAGCTAAACTATGCCCAGACTAACAGGAAAAAAGAATATGAAAAGAGAAAGAATGAAAAAACATAGACGGGGAACGCCAGGCGCCCCCGTACCTTCGGTAGCTATTTCCACACGCGTCTCCATTAAACACACTGAGGAGCCCATTTACGTGTGTCCTAGATCACGTAACATCTGTCTAACAAAAAGAAGGCCAGAAAAGCCGAAACGAACCTAAAACAGGGTGAATTGAAGGAGCACAACAAAAGCGGACTCAACAATGGCGACGCGTGAAAAAATGATAACAAGAGAGGGTCGCTTATGCGCACGTTCGACAGGGATCTGCGTATGACGGAACACGGGATGGGCCTTGAGCGGTAACTAAGGTAAACCCCTTTTTCTTCTCTTCTATGCTTTTTTCACCTTCGGTGGTAGTTTTGGTTAATGTACAACGTCTCCTAGAGCAAGATAAGGAGTAGACTCTAGACGTTTTCTTTTTAACCGCGGTTGGAATGACGACATAGCAGTCAAATTAGACAAGTCGTCATTGCAATTAGGTTAATAGCCTTGACGTTGGATTTGCCAAGACTACTAACAAATAAAACTATCCAAAATGCTGTCTTTTTCTGTTACCTCTTGGAATGTGTTTCTTAACAAATAAAACTATCCAAAATGCTGACAAGAAACACATTCCAAGAGGTAACAGAAAAAGACACAACCCCAACTTCACACCAGAAATTCAAAACCTCATCAGACAACGCGACATACTGAAACACTCCCCAGCACCCCACACACAAGACATCACACAACAAATTGAAGCACTCAACACCCAAACTAATAACAAAATACAAGAACAACAAAAACTAAATTGGAATAATTTCCTACAAACACTTGATCACAAAACAAACCCCAAAAAACTCTATAAAACACTAAACAGCATCACACTTTCCAACAGCAACACAACACAATCACATGCTGCAATCACAACAACAGACTCTACTCCTTCATGTAAACAACAAGCAAACACTCTCATCAATCACTTCTCACATGTCAGCCACCTAAAACCTCACAAAGACGACCGACGTGTCATCCGACATAAGAGACAATTCCCTACAGACCCTGACTATACACCCTTCACCAATCACCAGACAAAGCATATGTTACGACTGAGGTTTAAATATATCAGGGTTCTTATTAATTGGACTAGTAATGGCATAAATGCTACAACGGAAAGCGCTAGATCCAACCTCTGATGTATATTCCCAGTGAACAAAGAACACAAATACTCTCCAGAGTTCTATATGCAATAATAGGTTATTAAACTCTCAATAAATGTGCATCTACTCTAGGCTTAATGTTATGTGAAAACAGCCTATTACTACCTATAACCGAAGGTGCTTGGTTATGGTATGCAAAGTAAGGTGGTAAGAGAAGTTACAGCTTACGTTACTTTAATCAATAAATGTCAGGCACTCCTGCATGAAAGAAAGTGCACTAAAGTCCTTCAACACCAACAATACCTTATCTTCTTTAAATGTTAGATGCTATCAAGATGCTCGAATCGGAAATAGAACCCAAAAAGGCAGGCAGCGGAACAATGCTCGTGCAGGCTATGCACACAAAAAGGCAGGACATATAATGCAGTCGGAGCCAAGAATATCCTAAACGCTACAACACTAATAATAATCGCCACGACACTGCAGTATTCCTATCAACAAAAAGAGCCTAAGTCGTTTGTGTCTCAATACATCAAACTAGGCTGCGAAATGCTTGTGTAATCATAAACGGGTATGCATAAAAAGAGTAATTGGTTTAATATACTTAATGTCTACTGTGACTGATAAAGTCTAGCTAGAGTCAATGATACGAGATACTGGTGCGCATGGCATGCCACATAGCCTAGTGCAAATCTCAAGTCTGTGCGTCAAATATTACATTATAGGGAAGGGTAGCTCTCTTGAGAAACCTTAATACCGAAGTATTAAGCGTTCTCCTGGCGTACCTCAAAGACAAGCAACCGAGCCTAGAACAGTGCAGAATGGTATAGGCAAAAAGCCCTCATTTGTGCATGCTCTACTCTCAATGGCACACAGACTAGAATTTACCCAATCAACTCCAGTTCTCAGGTATGTCGTGCAGCTTTTAACTAAAGCCAGCACCCATCGGAAACAATACCTTATAGTATCAGACTCCTAGTCTAGCATTATCTAATCCAGCAGAACACTAATAATTATAGGAAGCGGTACTGAACAATATGAATGCCAACCAATGCTTCGTGATCAACTTATCTTAACAACTAACATACATGGGTTATATAAGACCTTAACGCACAATACAACTGGCCAGCATGAAGCTGATTATGCAGAGTTAACCAGAGGGGATATAATATTAATAAAGGTGGTGAAAGATATGGAAAATGAGAGAGATAGGCAGAGGAAACGGTTCTCAGGTGCAGAGAGGGGGACAGGTATCAAAGGGATAAGAGGGATGCGTTCTATAAACCAGATCTGAGGGAGAGAGTGGCCAGAGAGCAGTATATATACTAGCACTAGTTCGAACCGCGTGGGAAAGCGGTAACAAGTCCTCTAGCCAATGCTAAAGAAGCTAGCTAAACATGACGTCACCAAGCATGGTAAAAAACTCCTTCAACGAATCCCCACGAGGCCAGCCAGCTATGACGTCATCGAGTATAGCAAAACACTGCGCGCCTCCCCACACTCTGTTCTACTCTCTCTCTCTCTCTCTCTCTCTCAAATCCTATCATTACTACTTAATGATAAAACATATACTTTGCAATTAAATATATAAAGCCTTGACATGGGTGAAAACAAAGAGCCTTTCTGGACTGCCCATGACACAAGCTTTCATATGAAATAAAGCACACAACAATACATCAACTGTAGCCACATCCACTGCCCTGGCGATCCTAGCGAGTCACTGTAGGACAAGCCATGCGGTTCTAACGGAGTGGTTAACGTCACACCCCCCCCCAAGATTTTTCTCAGAGGCCCAAGGCTCACAAAAATCTGATTGTTAGAACCCATGCTATATCTCTACTTCCCATCACCCAGCGGCAGTAAAATATCTGGCACCGTTCTCAACAATACATTTTACAAAATTATAACCCTCCCCAACACAATAGATTAAATCATATGTAGTTATGCTCCTCAAGAGCGAGCTTCTCTAGCCCAGCATTCTGAGAGGAGTGCAACTCAGAATTACTGCTATAACATACTGAAAAAATTCAACTATCAAAGAAAGAGTTTTTTATTTGATTTTTATGTTTTTAATTTGTTTATTTCGGCTGCACTATAGGGGCAAGCCTAGTTTTTTCTTCTATACCAAATGCTCAACTCCTGCTTTACGACCCAATACGCTGGGCTACAACCGCGAGCCAACAAGCACCAAGTGCAAAATACTATTCAAACTAAAGCAGGAGGCTACCCGTGTGTCAATCTACCCAGGATCATCTACCCTCGAAAGACAATCTGCAATCACGTTGTCACAACCGGCAATATGGCGTATGTCCAGGTTATATACCAGTAACCTTAGCGACCACTTGGTCAGCCTCATATTCCGATTGTGAAACTGGTCCAAGAACTTGAGAGGGTGATGATCTGGGTAAACTACAACGACCGGACCATAGGCTGGAACATAGACCTCGAAATGCCCCAGCGCAAGCACAACCGCCAGCAGCTCCTCCTCGACAACAGAGCAGCTCCCCTGGGCCGAATTGAACTTCTCCGAGCAGAAACTAACAGGATGCTCCAGCCCATCATCGTCCTTTTCCACAAGGACGGCACCAGCCCCCACACCACTAGCATCCGTTGCTAGTTGGAAAGGTAGGCTAAAGTCAGGGGCCCTGAGGATCGGGTGAGTGCACAACAGGTGTTTTACTACTCTAAACGCCTTCTCACACTCAGGCGCCCATTTGACTTTCTTATCCTTCCAGTTATCCTCCACCTGAGCTTGACTGTCCCATTCTCCTTCTCCACCTTGACTGCTAAACGTCATCACAGGCACAGTGAGAGGCTCAGGGGGGTGCCTCACATACTCTTTCATGAGATTAACGTGACATAACTGATTGCGCATACGTCTGTCTGGAGCGGCCACCAAGCAATCCAGATCCGATAGCCTCTCCACCACCCTATAAGGACCAGTGTACTTCGCGGATAAGGGGTGACCTACAAGGGGCAGTAGAATCAACACCTGACCCACGCGAAACTCCCTGAGTTTAACCTTGAGGTCGTACCTGTCCTTCATGAGGGCCTGAGAGCGAGTCGAATTACGGCCAGCCAACTCCAGACTGCGCAACATCCGTTCTCGACTGTCGAGGACACACTTGAGCATTGAACAAGGTTTTTTCTGCGCCCTACCATACTTCTTTAACCATAGGGAGAGGCCCTCTGACACGGTGTCCAAAGACGAGCTCATTAGGGCTGAATCCCAAACTTTCCCCAGGTACCTCCCGTGCAGCAAATAAAACATATGGCAGGCCAAGATCCCAATCCTTCCCACTCTCAAAGCAACAACAACGAAGCACAGATTTCAAGGCTGAGTGCCATCGCTCTAACACACCCTGGCTCTCCGGATGATACGCAGATGACACAACTGTAACAATCCCATGCTGCGGCATTGCTTGAACAAAGAGGTTAGAAGGTAAGTTGGATCCTTGGTCTGACTGAATCCCCTGCGGGTAACCATACTGGGAAAAATACACTAGCAAGCTTCGGACCACCGTCTTCGCTGACCCATTTCTCATAGGGTACGCGTCAGGATACCTTGTTGCTACATCTATGATGGTCAGGGGATACTTGTAAAAATCTCCCAACTGTGCATCACTGTCCTCCTTCAACTCGACAGCACCGGTACCACACTCAAGAACCTCCGGGTCTTCTAATGGCAATTTACGAATGTCCGAAGGAGCAAGCTTAAAGTGTTTGCGAAACAACTCATGCCCCCCTCCTACATTGAATTTAGCCTCCCGTTGCTCTCTCTCTGTTTATCGTTGCTGTCTCTTCGTCTTTTTAAGCCCATCCTCTGCCTTCTTACTAACAGTTAATGGGTCTTCTCCAGACTTGAAAATCGGTCCTAATAATGAGTCCCCGAGAATGTCCGTTGATACTAAACTCTCAAACGCATCAACCTTCAACCTCTTCTCGGTACCTTTCCTCCGCTTGTCTAAAGACTGTTGACCAGAATGTGACTCCCTGGATGCAAGAGATCCGGTGACAACACACGCCATAGGTTGCACTGGACACTTCTCAACCCACTCCTGCTCCTCCCTACTCACGTCGGCCGGCTTCTCGGCAACGACTAAGGGTGGAGCCTCAGAAGTAGGCCCCGCAAAGTCGTTGCCGAGAAGGAGGTCGACGCCCCCAACAGGTAACTTCTCCACAATTCCTACATCCAGGTCACGAGTCACACCATCAACTTCCATCTTCATTCTTACAAGCGGGTATGACCTTGTTGCATTAACCCTCCAACCCCGGCTACGCATTACATAAATATTGCCCGAAACCCGGGTGTTTTGGCCGAAAAACGTCTAGGCTAGGCTACCGTATCATTGTTATGCTGACTGCTTCCCGCATTCCCCAAGCGTAGCTGTGTTATTTACCTGTAGAATGACGTTAAGTAGAGCTCTCTAAGTCAACTGGTTGAGTTGTGATGATGATTTCAGTGGAGATAACTTACGGCAACAACAGCCACTTTACAATACTTTTCGATACTTAACAACAACATACAGGCACACACGAACAAGCGACGCTCTCCTTCTTGTGGCCGGAGATGCGGGGCGTCGGTCCAGCCGGCTGTTGTTTACATGCGTCGGACCGACGCCTCGCACACGAAGCTCACAGGCTTTCAAGCAATGGTACAATGTTGTACCACCCGGGTTCCTGGGGGCAAAACATAATGGTACACACGTGTACCACCCGGGGTTGAAGGGTTAACTCCCTGAACCACAACCACCCGCGCCGTATTTACAGGTTTACCTGTGAAATTCCTCAACAATGTTTGCGATGCCCCAGTGTCACGCAAAATTCTCACCTCATGTCTTCTACCCCCCCACTCCACACAACCGAGTCCCCTGTGGTCACTAAAGGCATCACGGACAGGGAATAAGCCTTCCGGATCCTTCTGCACTGGCAGTGTATTTACCTCGGAAGAATTGCCTCTTAACAAACTCCGATGTCCTCTTGAACACTCCAATGCCGTGAGCAAAAGACACGGCTGCCGGAGGAGGTTGACTAGGGCACTCATTTGCCTTATGACCCTCCTGGTGGCACTTAAAACACATCAATTTCGGTTTCGGCCTATACTGTGATGTAAAAGGCCCCTGGCTTGTCTTATATGGCGTGGTGTCAGGCTTGGATTCAGTTTTAGTTTCATTGCTCTTTTGTTTAAATGTGTCATTGCTGCGGGGAGGGGGAGGATAACGGTCCCTAGCACTTGCATCGTACTTCTGTGAGGACCCGCAACCCCGAATCAACGACAGCCGTCGATCAGCCATTTCTGCTGCTTCGACTAGAGTTCTTGGGTTTTTCTCCTTTAAGTTTAAAGTTAGATCACCGCCCATGCTCTTAAAGAACTGCTCCAACATCATTAACTGCTTAACTCCATCAAATGTTGTTACCTTCTCAGATCGGAGCCAGTTCCCCATAGCATCGGACAAGTCCCGGGCGTGTTCCAAAAAGGTGCTATCTCTTCCCTTAGTTACACCCCGGAACTTCAAACGGTACGTTTCTGGTTGCAGTTCGTAAGCCCTCAGGACAGCCTCCTTGAGATCCTCATACACAACACATGACTCCAAAGGTAACGCATCGTAGGCTTTAAGACCCTTGCCTATTAACCCTTCCTACCCGGGCTGCCTTAGGTAAGGACAGCGCGGCTGAAGGGCCGCAACCCGGTATGCCTTACAAAAGGCATTTGCTTGAAAGCGTGCTTTAAAATTCGCGGGGGCAAATTTTACTTTGCGTGGGCGATCGTAGCGCCACCAAGCCTCAACTACCACTCTTATCAGTTCCTACGTTGCCGCCATTGAGAGCTACAGCAAAAAAATGAATTCCGACGCGTCCGATACTGTGCAATCTCCCGCGCGTCCCAGTGCTACCCCGCTTGCAACATCTACACCTCTGCCAACCGAGAAGAAAAGGAAAGTAAGGAAAGTGAAACGTTTGCTAAGTGACAGTGCAATACAACGTGCACTTTTCAACCAGGATTTGAGCAGTGGTGAAAGCTCTGTGGACAAAAACCTCTATATTCAGAGTAGAAGTGGGAGCGAAATTGACGATTTTGTGGGATTTGGTGCTGATGACAATGTGGATTTATTTGAGGGGGGTGATAGTAGTGATGATCCTGATGTGGAAGTGGTGGAGGAAGGTGCTATTGAAGTACCAAGTGTGCTAGAGCCAACCCCTTCGCCTAGTTTCGTAGGTCCGGGTAGGCCTAGCCCTAGCCCTACGCCAGGACCTTCCCCTTTGCCTGCCCGTACGCCCTTGAAAGTGGGTAAATACTTCTATAAGAAGTCTTTGGTGAAAAGTGCAGCCAAGAAAGCACGCAGGGATGCAGAAAAAGTGAGGGAAGGCGTAGATAGTGAGAGTGACGCCGACCCAGGCCTAGCAACCACCCGCATTCCTTTGTCACGACGCCTCGACCCGGGACGCCGGGAGGGCCACCCACAGCCCTCAGCTTCATCTGTCCCTCAAGATGACCAAAGGGCCTCTGGAAGTGCGCCATTGGCCTCCCGCAGTGTGTCACCACAGGCCCCGCATCGTAGGTCATTATTTCCTGCGGAAAAGTCCCCGGCTAGCCGCAAAAGGAGCCCAACTCCCGAGGCCGAGGCTCCCATTGCTCAACCTCCCGCAGCCCCACGCCGCCGACGCCCGGTCTATTCTTCACCAGAGTTGTCTCCTGAAGAGGATGCTGACGACCCCAACATTGCCCCAGATGACCTGACGTCGCCTGAGGAAGAGGAAAACGAAGAGGAAGAGGAAGAGCGAGTCCCGACAAGAAGAGTCAAAGGACCTCGAGGTCGTGGACGTGGTCGGCCTGCCGACGCCGCTGCCCCTGGGGTTGGGCGTGCAGGGCGTCCGCCTGGGCATCCGCATGGCCAAGGGCGTGTGCCAGGGCGTCCAGGGCGTGTGCCTGCTGCAACTCCACGTCCTCGTCCTCGACCTGCTGAAATGTTTGTGTGGTCAGATGGGGCGGATTTTGTGCCAGATTTTCCTGCCTTTGACGAGGTACAACAGGGTTCTGGGGTGTCACCAGCATATCCCTGTGGCCCAAATGCCACCCCCAGTGAACTTTTCTGTGGCTTCTACGACAATGAAGTCATGGAATACCTTGTCAAAGAGACAAATCACCACCAGGCTATATGTTCAAACTTTCTTGGCAGGAAGACAAGTGCAAAGATGGTGGCATGGAGAGCTCTCACTGTGGCAGAATTATATGTGTTCTTGGCACTCACAATGCTGATGACACACATAAAGAAGCACGTTCTGGCCGACTACTGGATAACTGGCGACCTCACAACGACTCCAGCATTTGGCAAATTCATGTCAAGGGATAGGTACTTCGACATCCTCTCATATTTCCACCTGACTAATAACATGCATGTCCACGAGCCCGACACACTCTGGAAGATCAGGCAACTGTATGACATGATACGTCATCGGTTTTCCACCTACCTGGTTCCATTTCAGAAGCTGTGCATCGACGAGTCTCTGGTCCTGTTCCGTGGTAGGCTGCACTTCCGACAGTATATCCCGTCAAAGAGACACCGCTTCGGCATCAAGCTCTTCGTCCTCTGCGACTGCAAGACGGGATATGTGCTCGACTTTATAGTCTACAGCGGCAAGGGTGGTGAAGTCCAGATTGACCCCCTCATTGGTTTTGGCGGCGCTGTGGTAAAGAGGATGATGGAGAGGTACTTCCATGACAACCACGTCCTCTATACTGACAATTATTACACGTCGCCTATCCTCGCCAAGTACCTCCATGACCGCAAGACCGGAACTGTCGGCACAGTGAAGGGGAAGAGGAAG